>PVIH01015929.1:0-47589 GCA_004025045.1 Sigmodon hispidus
GAATCCCCCAGTGAGGGGCTGGGGTGTGGCTCAGTGGTAGAGCCCCTGCCTAGAATCCCCCAGTGAGGGGCTGGGGTGTGGCTCAGTGGTAGAGCCCCTGCCTAGAATCCCCCAGTGAGGGGCTGGGGTGTGGCTCAGTGGTAGAGCCCCTGCCTAGAATCCCCCAGTGAGGGGCTGGGGTGTGGCTCAGTGGTAGAGTGTTTGCTTAGAATCCTCCAGTATATTGGTTACTTTTCTGGGCTGAAAGAAAACACCATGACCAAAAACGATTTATAGAAGAAAGAGTTTAATTTGGCTTATGGTTGAAGAGGATTAGTCAATAAAATCAGAAAGTCATTGTAGCAGGCAGCTGGAGCAGGAAGCTGGTTGATCACATTTTCATCCCCACACTGAAAAAGAGAAAGGATTCAGGATGTGCGGTGAAAATATAACCCCCCCCAGAGCCCACCCCCATTGACCTACTTCCTCTAGCAAGGCTGCACTTCCTAAGCGGTCCAGAACCTCCTCAAACAGCGCCACCAACTGGTCAAATATAAGAGTATATGTGAAATGTTTGTTATTCAGTTAATAACAGGCTGTTAAGAGCTTGGCGTTCACTGGTAGAGACAAAGAATTTGAACATTTAGTGGAGGAAAAAAACATATGAAACCACCCAAGTATTTTTAGTTTTATCCTTAAAATCCAGGACCTCAACATATTATGGAGGAGCTCTACCACTGAGCCACGCCCCCAGCCCCTCACTGGGGGATTCTAGGCAGGGGCTCTACCACTGAGCCACACCCCAGCCCCTCACTGGGGGATTCTAGGCATAATACTCTAACACGTTCCAGGACTTTTTTTGTTTTTTTTTTTAAATCTTGGCACACCTGTTGACTGGGTAATTTCCCATGTAGAGAGCACTGAGACCTCCCAGGATAGATCACAAAGCCTACAACTTCTTTTTTTTTTTTTTTTTTTTTTAAAAAAAAAACAACTTTATTTATTTGCCTTGGTGTTTGCCTGGAACTGGAACTACAGACAGTTGTTAGCTGCCATGTGGGTGCTGGGAATTGAACCCGGGTCCTCTGGAAGAGCAGAGGGTGTTCTTAACCGCTGAGCCATCTCTCCAGCCCCGCCTACAACTTCTTAACTCAGAAGCTTCCTCTAACAACAACATTAACACTCTAAATACCAACAGAAGAATTCATGATCACATCTCTTCTAGGTCTTCTGGCTCACAGAGAAACAAGACCATCAAAAACTGCTGAGTGAAGAGATTCCAATGTTGGGTTGAGACCTTCCTTTTTTTTTTTTTTTTTTCCCATGACAGAATTTCTCTATGTAGTCCTGGAATTTATTATATAGTCCAGGCTGGCCTTGAACTTATAGAGTTCTGCCTCCCAAATGTTGAGATTAAAGAGGTGCATCACCACCACCCAGTGAGGCCATGTTTTTTTGTTTAACATCCTAAACCTGTGTCATGTGTGTGGGTGTGTATTTTAAGATAGTGTACTCTGTAGCTGGAAATGCTTTTAATCCCAGCACTTAAAGATGAGGCAGAAAAACGTCTGTGAGTTTGAGCTCACCCTAAGCTACATAAGACCTTGTAGCAAACAACCAACACAAACCAAAAACAACCATTATGATCAACTTTTTGTTGTTATTATTACTTTTTTTTTCCATTTGAAGTCTGCACACACACAGGCCTGAGAATCACAGTTTCCAAGTGAAGCTCAGAGAACAGCCTTAATTCTAGACCTTCAAATTTACTTTATCTGAGATGGAAACAGTCTCTGTTGCTTGCCGTGGCCAGGCTTGCTGACCCACATGTTTCTGAGGATTTTCCTGTCTGTCCTGACTATCTCCCTCTGTGAATGCTGGAATTACATGCACGTACTACTGCACCTGACTTTTATGTGGGTTTGAGAAATTCAACCTAAGTTCTACCTGCTTGTGTTAAAGCATGTTCCTCCTACCTACATGCTACCTCTTCTGCCTTCTCAGTAGCGTTCTGTGACAGTGCCTTGTTGTGTAGACCAGACAGGTCTCCAGCTTGAGCTCTCCTTTGCCTTTCCCACTAGAGTGTTACCATGACAAGTGTGTTCTCCCACGCCTGTTATTTCTTCCTATTTCACAGGTTAAAAAAAAAAACAAAAAACAAAACCAAACAACAATGGAGGCCCAGAGAAGGCACAGGACTTGTATTTTAACATCAATGGAAGTCTCTGGGCCTTGGCCTCCATTTCTTGATCTCTCTGAGTAGGATTTTAACTTTGGACTGTCTTCCTCAGAAGATTTGAGGAAGAAAAAATCTTGAGGCGCCTGTGGCTGACAGACAGGAGAGGAAGAGACCAGAGCAGGAGGTCAGGATTGGGTCAACTGGCAGCCAGTATTTACTTCGAAACCGTAGGGACCCTTCAGGGCTGAGGGTGGGTGGAAAGATAGCCCTCTAGACCTTGCGGTTCAGAGTCCACACAGATCCAGCTTCCGGGAAGCTGATGACGGAGACACCAAGGGTGGAGACACTGTCCAGATCTCTGTATGTGAGGCTTTCCCGACCTTTCCTGTCTGTGGGTTAATTTGTGACTCACGAGAGGAAGAAGAGACAAATATTCCCCTGAGGCTGGGAGGCGGCCACGCCTATTTTTCTGGTTAAGTAGGTTTCACAGGGCCCTCAGAGAATCTTGTAGGATCAGGAAAACCAGGCTGAGACTCTCCAGCTACTGTTCCTGGTGGAGAGAACCCAGGCCTTCTAGCAGTTGCTGTCACCTGACTTTTGTGCTTGTGGGAGCCACATTTGACCAATTTGGGACCAGTTGGAAGAGAAGGTAAGCAGGGAGGCATGAGGGAGGATGAGAGGATCGGACAGAGAAGCATTCACTTTGAAATCTTGGAGTCAGAATTAGAATTCCAGATGGATGTGTGTGTATATATATATGTACATATGTGTGTATATATATACATATATGTGTGTATGTATGTATATATGTGTGTATATATGTATATATGTGTGTATATATGTATATATGTATGTGTGTGAATATATATATATATTTTTTTTCACCCCCTCAGAGACAAGATCTCATGTTGCCCAAGCTGACCTCAGACTGTCTCTGTGGCTAAGGATGGTCTTGAATGCCTGATCATTCTCCTCCACCTCCAGAGTGCAGGGATTGCACGCATGAGCTGTCACATACTGTACAGTGCTTGAGATAGAATGCAGGACTTCACGTGTGACGCACTCTAGCAACTGAGGGAGACACACCCTCAGCCCTCCAGATAGGAATTATCATCATGGCTCAGGAAAACACAGCCAGAGACGTAGTGTAGTTACATGGTACTCTCTAAGTCAGCCTGGTAGAAAATGTCCAAGAAAGCAGATAAGTGTTCAGCCACACTCTGCAGTGCAGGATACCCTGATTTTCAGGGATCTCCAAGTCCTCCAAAAGTCAGTGTGTCTGGTGTGCATGCCCTTACATTCCATATTCCTGCTTCCTTGGACAACAAGGGTCACTTTCGGCCAAAGGTGAATTTCTGCATGTGTGCAGAGGTGTGTGTAGGTCGTAACTAGGCAGTTCTGGGCCTTCTTGTAAACAGCACATTCCATTGTCCGTTTCTCAGCAGAAGAATATTGCCGGCCCAATCCTTATTTCTAACACAGAGGCTCTCCCCCCACATTTTTGTATTTTTTCTTTAAAAGTATTTTGTGATTGTCAGATTTTTAAAAAATTATTATTTTTTTTTAAAAAAAAACTTTATTTATTATTTATTTATTTATTTGCCTTGGTGTTTGCCTGGAACTGGAACTACAGACAGTTGTTAGCTGCCATGTGGGTGCTGGGAATCAAACCCGGGTCCTCTGGAAGAGCAGACGGTGCTCTTAACCGCTGAGCCATCTCTCCAGCCCCCTTAAAAATTATTTTATTCATAATTTGTTTGTGTGTACCCAGGTGATGGTGACACACACCGTTAAACCCAGCACTCGGAAGGCAGATGCAGAAGGATCTGTGGGTCTGAGGCCAGCCTGGTCTACAGAGTGAGTTCCAGGATAGCCAGGCTGCACAGACAAACCCTGTTGGGGTGGAAGGGTTGCATGTGTAGCAGCTCAAGTGTGTACCTTTCTTTCTTTTTCTAAATTGCATTTGTTTATTTATTACATGTGCACATGGGCATGTGTGCCACCACCTACATATAGAAGCCAGAGAATAAGCTTCAGAACTCAGAACTCAGTAGTGTCTTCCTGCCATATGTGTGTTGTAGGATTCGAACTCAGTTCATCAGGCTACAGGATGGGCACTTTATCCACTGAGCCCTCATCACCCTCAGACCCTAAGTGGCTCCTAAGCCTCCTTTAGGCTTCAGTTTCCTAATTCATTCTTTTCCTCACCAAATATCATATGAACTCCAAGGACTGTTCTAGATGCCAGAAACACACTGGAGCCCACACAGGGTGGAGCCCAAGTTCTGGGAAACTGGGATAATTATAATCCCTATGTTTAGGATGGTGAAGACAGTCATTCCTGAAACATAATACGTACACAGTGTACGACCAGATCTTTGCCCAGTTGACCTCAAAGTCAAGTGCTGTGGTTACTGGGATGTTACCATGTCCAGTTTATGTGGAAAACACTTCCAGATGAATCATGTCCTAAGTCCTATATTCTGGTTTTCAGGGACAGGGTCTCATGGTATAGCCTAAGCTGGCCTGGAACTTGGTATGTAGACCAGCCTGGTCTCACACTCATGGCAATCCTCCTGTTTCAATCCCCTAAATGTTGAGATTTCCCTGCCCAAGTTTTCTCATTTTATTGCATTTTTTGCATGTAAAATACCATGTTTCCATTATGACATATTATATATATATATATTTGTTATATGATCAGATACACCTCCACCAACCTCTCTGTTCTCATCAGCTTGTATATTGTTATTATTGTTTTGGTTTATACAAAGAAAACGTGTCTCAAAACAAAAATAAAACAAAAGAAAAGGCAAAAGGCAGCAATGCCACTGGGAACAGTGCCATTTGTAATCCTAGCACCAGAGAGTAGGTAAGAAGGTCTCTTGGGCTTCCTGGCTCTTCTGTAGATCCAATTGGCAAACTTGAGGTTCAGGGAGACAGTCTGTCTCAAGAAAATGGGAGGGGGGGCTGAGAAGGTGACTCGGTGGTAGATCACTGACTTAAGTAGGAATTGGAGAGAGAGACTGAGAGAATGAATGCCATGCTGGGAATCACCCCGTCTCTGTTTACAGTTGAAATACCATAGGCTGAATGTCTGAGTACAAAAACTGTCCTGGATTGTTATCAGTAATATCTGTGAAGGGTGGAGTCAGAGAAGGAAAAAGAGGCTGTGTATATACTGGATAACAGCAGCGGCTATACACACACACACACACACACACACACACACACACACACACACACACACTGGCGCACACCCGATGCTTGCCGTGGACCAGCACTGTGGCAGATCTACTGAGTACATTGAATATTCCCAGTGCTCTCTAAGGTGGGTTATTTGATTATTCCCTTTTACAGACTGAAGAACAGAGAGGTTAGGCCACTGCTGAAGGTCACATGGCTGTTGGAAGCTTTGAGTGTTTTGTTCCTTTGCTATGTTTTTTTGTTATTGCTTTTCTTTTTTTAATACAGGGTCTGACCTTTTACTGTAGGTCAGCCTTAAAATCATGGTATTCCACCTGCCTCAGTCTCTGAGTGCTGGGATGGCAGAAGAGTTTTTAAAAACCCAGTACAGTTTTACTTTTAAGGATGGAAAAATACCCAGAAAAATGGCTTGGCTTCATAGCTGGCAGAGCTTGGAGTGTCCTAACTTCCGCTGTGTTCTTCCTGTTTTGACAGTGTTGGCTGAGGCTCTGGGCAGTGCCAGACAGCCCATAATAGTCAGATGAGAGCTACAGGTTCCAACCACTCTGATATGGGGTTGAGCGTTCCCCCCTACCTAGGTCCTTTTCTCCACAGTGGACTCTGCATCATGTATATGTTTCTTATGCCTTAACTCTGAGATTCCACCAAACGGGCGAGGTGGGTCCCAGAGGAGAATATGGACAAAGCTAGCCCTGACTGCCATCTAAAGTCACGGAATTGGTTCAGGGCCACAGAGTATATGGGGCCGTCTAAGCTTCCCAGATTCTCATATCTGGGGGTATAATGTTTCCGGATTTGGGCCTAGGAACACTTTGTAATCAGTTCTGTCTTCTGGTGAGCTGACAGATTATAAGTAAGTTATTCACCCTCTCTGGTCAACCATAGAATCTGTTTAATAAGACCGTACCAAAATTGGAAGGTTGATGGAATGCTTAGGAGATTCCTAAGTTGAAAGGTGTTTGGGGCCATGCCTGGAACATGAGCAAAATGTTGGTTCAATGAATGATGCCTTCTGATAGGCTAAAACTATTATTATTGGTGGATCAAGTCATTTTGTTGCTGTTTTTAAATTTTAAAATGATTTTTTCTATTTACTTATTTATTTGCCTGGAACTGGGAACTGGAACTACAGACAGTTCTGAGCCGCCATGTGGGTGCTGGGAATTGAACCCCAGTCCTCTGGAAGAGCAGTCAGTGCTCTCAACTGCTGAACTATCTCTCCAGCCCCTAAAATAATTTTTAAATTTGTGTATGTCTGTGCACTTAAATACATGTTCCTGTAGAGTTCAGGAGAGGTTGTCAGATCCTCTGGAGCTAGAATTACCGATAACTGTGAGCTGACCAGCGCCCCCTAAAGGAGCAGTAAATAAGATAACTTGCTAGGTTTGGTCCCCAGCATCCTCATGGTGGCTCATAACTATCTATAACTCCAGTTCCAGAGGATCCAGTGTCTTCATCTGACCTCCATGGACAACAGGCCTGCATGTGGTGCACATACACACAGGCAGAAGAACACTGATATGCATCAAATAAATAAATCTAAAAAAAAAACCACCCAAACAAACAACAACAACAAAAAACCACAATTGGGGTTAAGGTAGGGGCTGGATAGAAGAGACTCTGCTATGAACTGCCCTGAGCAGGGTGTTGGTCTGGCACAGAATCTGGGTTCTCTGCAAGAGCAACAAGTGCTCTTAACCACGAGCCGTTTCCAGCACCTCCCGTCTTGACACAGTGTCTCATTTAGTGTGTAACCTAGGGTGGCTTCTACCTCCCGATCCTCCTGCTTACACCTTCCAAGATCTGCAGCTACAGGTGTGCAAGACTAACTATGCTCCACCTAGATGGCATTTTTCTATGTTAAACCCTGAGTGGCCTAGTAATCACTATGTAGCAGAGCTGTCTGGGAACTCACGGCAATCCCCCTGCCTCACATCCTGAGTACTGAGATTACAGGCATGCCAGCATGCCTGACATGTTCCCATTTCGGCCTTTTCTTTCTAACTCCATTTCAGTCACCTGAGAGATCTTGCTATTCCTGCAAGGTCTTTATGCTTTATGCATTATGCTTTATCATTCTAGGTCCTCATCTGCTCCCTCAATTCTTTCAGTTTCTGTTCAAATGCTACCTCGCTTTACCATCTGTGTGCAATCTTACCACAGGCTCTTTCTCTGGGATTTTCTCCTTACAACATTTTTTTTTGAGACAGGATCTCATGAAGCCCAGGCTAGACTCTAACTGTACAGCCAAGGCTAGCTTTGACACTTCCAACTATTCCATTCTGAAAAATACTACCAGTCTCCTGTGTGTGTCCTCACTCCTTGGTTTTTCCAATTGGAATATCAGCTGCAAGAAAACAGATTTGATTTTAGACTGTACCTCAGTCTTTGGATGAATATCCGGAACAACAACAAAGATGCTAGAGAGGTGGGTGTGAGGATGCACCCTTAAAATCCAAGCATTTGGGAAGTAGAAGCAGAATGACTAGGCTACCTTGGCTACCCCAGCATATGTGGCTCAGTGGTAGAGCCCCTGCCTAGAATCCCCCAGTGAGGGACTGGGGTGTGGCTCAGTGGTAGAGCCCCTGCCTAGAATCCCCCAGTGAGGGGCTGGGGTCAGTGGTAGAGCCCCTGCCTAGAATCCCCCAGTGAGGGGCTGGGGTGTGGCTCAGTGGTAGAGCCCCTGCCTAGAATCCCCCAGTGAGGGGCTGGGACGTGGCTCAGTGGTAGAGCCCCTGCCTAGAATCCCCCAGTGAGGGGCTGGGGTGTGGCTCAGTGGTAGAGCCCCTGCCTAGAATCCCCCAGTGAGGGGCTGGGGTGTGGCTCAGGGGTAGAGCCCCTGCCTAGAATCCCCAGTGAGGGGCTGGGGTGTGGCTCAGGGGTAGGACTTCTGCCTGGTGCCTGTGAGGCCTTGGCTTCAATCCCAGCACTTTGTAAAGGGTTACGTACTAGAATTTCAAGATGTACTCGAGTCTTTAGCATTTCTGTAACTCTAGTTCTCTTACTTCCTGGTTTGTTGTTCTCATATATCATATCACAGGTAATTCTTTTCCTGTGATAAAATACTTCATAACTGATATGGTGGCATACACTTTTTTTTCATCCCAGTGCTTGGGAGGAAGAGGCAGGTGGATTTCTGTGAATTTGGGGTTATCCTGGTCTACAGAAAATACTGGGAAAGGGCTACTGAAGGAAGAAAGTGTTTCTTCTGGCTCACAATCCAAATATCTGGTCTACTGTGGAAAGGAATCAAGACAACAGGAGGTGGAAGCAGCTGATCACAGCAAAACCAGTCAAGGACCACTAGTGAACCAGGTGGACTGGCAGCAGCTCACACCTTTAATCCCAGCACTCAGGAGGCAGAGGCAGGCAGATCTCTGTGAGTTCAAGTCCAGCCTGGTCTACACAGAGAGTTTTCAGGAGAGCCAAGGTTACAAAGAGAAATCCTGTCTTGAAAACAAAACAAAAGAAAGAAACACTAGTGATGAATGTATGCTGCTGCCCAGAATGCTTTTCTCATTTTTAAAAAATTTCATTTCAAGCTATTTTGTGTATGTGTATGAATGTATGTATGCCACCTAGCACGTGTGGAGGTCCGAGATTAACTTTTTGGAGTCAGGTCCCTTTCACAAATAACATGGATCTTCCCACATCAATTAGCACAACAAAGATAGACCCCATCTCTCAGATGCTTCCAGAATCTGTTAAGTTACTTGTCCACAGTAAGCATCACAGAATACCGGTACCCTGGAGTGCAGGCACCCTAACATCACAGCATTGCCCTCTCTAATATGGAGCTGATGGACCAGTCCTGCCCCAGAACAGCAAAGCTCTTGAAGTTTTCCCATTGACTTTTCCTTCTGTCTGTCCCTTGCAGGTGACTGGGGACAGGATGATGAACCATAGCACCAGCTACGAGGTTGATGAGTATGATTACGAACATTACCGTGACCTTCCGAATGTCCCCGTAGACTGCCCAGATGGCAACTGCTTGTCTAATGACATCTATCTCATAACCCTGCTTCTGCTGTATGCAGCCATCTTCCTGGTGGGTGTGCCAGGCAATACCATCATGGCCTGGGTGACCTGGAAAGAATCCCGCCACAGACTTGGGGCCTCTTGGTTTCTGCACCTGGCCGTAGCTGACTTGCTTTGCTGTGTGTCTCTGCCCTTCCTGGCTGTGCCCATCATCCAGAAGGGTCACTGGCCATATGGGACAGCAGGCTGCTGGCTATTGCCCTCAATTACCATTCTGTCCATGTATGCCAGTGTGCTGCTCCTGACCGCCCTCAGCGCTGACCTCTTCCTACTGGCATCCAGGCCCTCCTGGAAGAACGCTCATCACCGGACACTTGGGATGCGGGTGGCCCTGGCCTCTTCTTGGATGCTGGCCCTGCTGCTGACAGTACCCTCTGCTGTCTACCGTAGGCTGGTACAGGAACACTTTCCTTCCAGACTTGTGTGTGGCATAGACTATGGGCAATCGATCCCTGCAGAGGCCACCATCACTGCCGTTCGATTTCTCTTTGGCTTCCTGGGGCCATTGGTGTTCATGGCCATTTGCCATGGCATCCTCCAGCGACAATTGACCCAACGTAACTGGCCACTGGGCACGGCTGTTGTGGTGGGGTTTTTCATCTGCTGGACCCCTTTCCACATCCTAAGGGTCATAATTGCAGTGGCTGCTCCAGGCTCCTCTTTCCTTGCCCGGGTCTTAGGGGCTGAGCCTTTAGTTACAGGCCTGGCCCTTGCTCACAGTTCTCTTAATCCTATAATGTTTTTGTATTTTGGAAGGAAACAGCTCAGCCACTCACTCCAGGCTGCATGTCACTGGGCCCTGAGGGATCCACAGGATGAGGAAAGTGTGGTAACCAAGGTATCCTCCACCAGCCATGAGGTAATGTCTGAGATAGTGGTGTAGGCAAGAGGGATTTTGGATTTCCTAGGCCATTTCACAATCATGTGGCTTCAGGCATAGCTGGATCCAGGAGCTCACGGATGGCTTTTGTTCTTCATTCAATAAACATTTCTTGTGCAGTCGCTTGTGTAAAGTCTTGATACACAGGTGCTGGGTGTGGCAGTGGCTGGAACCAATTCCTGCCTCTAGGAATGAGCACTCTGCACAGGAAGACAGATAGGAATTAGTTGAGAGAATATAGTATATGTCGAGGGTGAGATGTTCCATAGAACCTAAAGAGAATGCTGGGAAGAAGGCTCAAGTGTTTGCTGTACAAACAAGAAGACCTGAGTTCAAGCCCCATCATCTGACATAAAAGCTGGATATGGTGCCACACCTAACGGCCAACCCTGAGGGAATAGGTGGATCCTAAGGGGTCCTCTGGCTAACCTATCTAACCTAATCAACAAGCTTTAGTGAGATACTCTGTCTCAAGAAATAACAGGAAACTGGGATGGTGGTAGCACATAACTTTAATGACAGCATTGGGAGGCAGAGGCAGGTGGGTCTCTGTGAGTTTTAAGCTATCCTGATCTACATAGTGAGTTCCAGGTGGGGAGCACTAGATGAAGATACCCAACTTTGATCGTAGGCCTACACACTCACACACATGCACACGCACATGCATGCACACACGCACGCACGTATGCACACACGCACGTGCACGCATGCCTGAGGTCGGGCAGCCTAAGTCAGCTCGGCTGAGAAAAAGCTAATGACTGAGCCAGAATCTGAATGATGGGGAGAGGATCCATGCTTAAATCTAGAGAACTATTTCAAGTAGTCAGATCAAGTTCAAAGGCCCTTGCCCCTGGTGCCTCCTCCAAGAAGTTCTCTATGATTTGCATACCTCCCAGGGATCTCTTTAATACAAATGCCCAGACAAGCTATAAATTCCCCAAATGAGAGCTGGAATCACTCTATCTTTAAAATTATGTTTATTTATTATCTGTGTCAAGAAGGGGGCCAGTATGTAATTAGAGGACAACCCTCCCAGCATGTTGTTCTTGAGGATCAAACTCAGGTTGTCAGACTAGGCTACAAGTACCTTCCTGATCCATCTTACCAGCCCCAACCTCCTCTGTCTTGTCTCTTCTCCCGTCCCTGGGCTTAGAAATCACTATTTTTTCTGTCTAAATTCTAATTTATCCAACTAGTCTGTGGGCTTCTTAATGTTGTGGATGCCTTTTTGAGTTTATTTTTGAGGATCTTAAAACAATTTTATTTAAAAATATTGTATAGGTATATATTGTACATTGAGCAGATCCCCACCCTTACCCAAAGTTTGCAGTATTTTAACACTTATGATATACTGTGTCCACCCACTCTCCTCCACAAATCCTCAGGGCTTGGTTTTGGGTTTGGTTATTTTTATTTTTTTGAGTCTTATATACCCAGACTGGCTTTGAACTTGATATGTAGCTAAGGATGACCTTCAACATCTCCTGAGTACTGGGATTACAGTCCTGCATCACCACACCTGATTTATGTGGTACTGAGGATCAAACCCAGGGCTTAATGCATGTTAGGTGAGTACTCTAACTACTGAGCCACATCCTCAATTCCTCCAGGGATTCCAAGCAGATGCCCCAGAACTCAGCCATGCTTACAGCATACTTTCCCTTTACTAAGGATTCTAAGCAGATGGCCTTGTACTGAGCTCCACCCCCAAACACAATGTATACACCCGTCTGAAATGTTCAAAAAAGATTTCTGGGACCAGAGAGCCTTTTCAGAAGGCCTTTTATATTTTTTATAAGACACATTTTAAAAGTTTCCCCTTAAATTCTTTGGACTCCAAAATTGAGAAATTTAATGACAGATTCTAAATCTATTTATGTGCAATTTTATACATAAAATCTCTTGATATTAAAGATACTGATTGTTGTTTATTGCAAACTTTCTCTTGTTCAGAGTGTTAGGTAACCATTCCTCCAAACTGAAACAAGAGGCATTCCTTCAGGGAGTAGACAACTCACAAGTCTCAGGATGTTCCTGAATCTGACCACACATACCAGGTTCCTTCTTCCTCAAGTGTTCTAGTCTTCTTTCTGCTTCTGTGATAAAGCACTCTGGTCAAAAGCAATTTAGAGGGGAAAAGAGTCTATTTGGCTTAAATTCCCAGATCATAATCCATTATTGACAGAAGTTAGGGTAGGAACTTGGATACAGGTACCACAGAAGAATACTATCTGCTTGTTAGCTCTTTGCTTATGCTCAGAGAGCTTTCTTATATGGCCCAGAACCACCTACCCAAGGATGGAACTATTTATGGTGGGCTCAGCCCTCTGACACCGATCAAGAAAATGTCTCACAGACATAGCCACAATCCAAGATGAAGGAAGCAATTCTTCAGTGGAGGTTCCCTCTACACAGAAGACTCCAGATTGTGTCAACTTGACAGTAAAACCTAAGTTGGACACCAAGATTACATAAACAGTGAGAACTGTTGAGAAGAGACCTCTCTGACCTGTGTCATTGTGAGCTGTGCCAAGTACTCTAGGATTCTTGGTTTCATAAACTATCACTCATGCTGGGGTAGGCTTTTGTGATTGCATCTTCAAGTGTCCATGCTTCTCTGAGTAACCCCTCACTCATACTCCTCTGTAAGTAACCCCAATAAACTTATTTGTTCATCAAGTTGAACTTTAGTGGCATTCTTACTTTAGACTGTCATAAGTTCCCTATCTGGAGTGAGTATATGTTTGTTCGTGTCTCTTCAGGTATAGTGGCATAGAAACTTAAGCTGTTTATGTAGAATTATTATTTTTTAAACTTTATTTGTTTATTTATTTGCCTTGGTGCTTGCCTGGAACTGGAACTACAGACAGTTGTTAGCTGCCATGTGGGTGCTGGGAATTGAACCCGGGTCCTCTGGAAGAGCAGACGGTGCTCTTAACCACTTAGCCATCTCTCCAGCCCCAGAATTATTTTTTTAAGCAACAACCTTTTTAAAAGGTTTATTTATTTATTATGTATACATTATACAGAAGAGGGCACCAGATCTCATTACAGATGGTTGTGAGTCACCATGTGGTTGCTGGGAATTGAACTCAGGACCTCTGAAAGAACAGTTAGTGCTCTTAACCTCTGAGCCATCTCTCCAGCCCCGTATGAATTATTTTTATGTGTATGGACATGTC
Source organism: Sigmodon hispidus (assembly GCA_004025045.1). NCBI lineage: Eukaryota > Metazoa > Chordata > Mammalia > Rodentia > Cricetidae > Sigmodon > Sigmodon hispidus. The sequence continues at coordinate 13,466 of PVIH01015929.1, forward strand.
AGTGTGTGCAAAGTCTTCATGCAAGCATGGGTGTGTATGGAAAAGGGTGGAGGTTCACATTGGATGTTTTTTTCATTCTTTACCTTAAAAAAATTGGAGTTGGGGATATAGCCTGATGGTAAAGCAGATTTCCTAGCAAGAACAGGGTTCTTTCTGGGTTTGGTGTTCAGTTCTGGAGGAAAAAAAAGACAAAATAGCAAATAAAAAAATCTTAAATGTTTTATTTCATGTACATTTGTGTTCTGCCTATATATCTTCTGTTTGAGGGGGTCAGATCCCCTGGAATTGGAGTTACAAACAGTTGTGAGCTGCCACGTGGTTGCTGGGAATTGAACCCAGGTCCTTTGGAAGAGCAGTCAATGCTCTTAAGCACTGAGCCATTTCTTTAGTGCCCCACCCCAAAAGAATTCTTTATATTTATTTGGCAGTGTGTGTGAGATGCCACCCACATGTTGTAGTGCATAAGGACAGCTTCAGGAACTGTTTATCTTCTTCCATTCTGTGAGTCTCAGGAATTACATCCAGGTCATCAGGTCTTCAAGTATTTAGTGAGCTGTCTTGCCATCCTTCTGCCTTTTTTTTTTTTGACAGAATCTCTCTGTGAACTTGGAGTCTACTGATTCAGCTATACTGCTTGAAGCTCTAGGGATCTCCTTGTCTTCACCTTCTTAGTGCTGGGGTTGCAGATGTGTGTGTGATGGTGTCTGGTTTCATACTTGGGTGCTGGGGATCCATACTGAGTTCCTCCTGTTTGTGGGCAGATATTTTACCCACAGGACCATCTTGTAGCCCCTCTTTATGTCTCTCTATATAGCTCAGGGTAGCCTACAGACTCCCAGCTGGCTTCTTTTTCTAACCTCTCAGTTAAAAGTACAGAGGTCATATGCTCACACTGCCACATATCCACAACATAAAAATAGTGATTTCCTTAAGTTTTCAGTGAATCACATCTCAGTGATTTTCCAAGAACTGCTTGTCATGAAATGGTGTTGGCAGTGTGAGGTGGCTTCCTACCTAACTACAGATTTGCCATTTATTTCCTTCATTTTTCCTTTGCTTTCTTTCTTTCTCTTTTTTTTCCTAAACTTTATTTATTTATTTATTTGCCTTGGTGTTTGCCTGGAACTGGAACTTCAGACAGTTGTTAGCTGCCATGTGGGTGCTGGGAATCGAACCCGGGTCCTCTGGAAGAGCAGATGGTGCTCTTAACCGCTGAGCCATCTCTCCAGCCCCTCTTTCTTTTTTTTCAATGTAATTTTCTGGGTGGTGGTGGCACACACCTTTAATCCCAGCACTTGGGAGGCAGAAGAAGTCAGATCTCAGAGTTCAAGGCCAGCTTGGTCTACAGTGTGAGTTACAGAATAGCCAGGGCTACACACAAAAATTCTATCTTGAAAAATAAAATGCAAATGAAAAATAGTAGTTCTTCTTTGAAAGACTAAAAACATTCTTAGTTTATTCTGTCTTCTTTTGATGATTATGTCTATCTAGCTCTCCATTTTGCTTTTATTTATATTTGTGTGCATGTGTGTGTCAGTGTGTGTATGTGTGTCAGTGTGTGTATGCGTGTGTGTGGTATATGTGTATGTGTGTGTCAGTGTGTGTATGTGTGAGTGTGTCAGTGTGTGTATGCGTGTGTGTGTGGTATATGTGTATGTGTGTGTCAGTGTGTGTGTGTGTGTGTGTGTCAGTGTGTGTATGTGTGTGTGTCAGTGTGTGTATGCATGTGTGTGTGGTATATGTGTATGTGTGTGTCAGTGTGTGTGTCAGTGTGTGTATGTGTGAGTGTGTGTCAGTGTGTGTATGCATGTGTGTGTGGTATATGTGTATGTGTGTGTCAGTGTGTGTATGTGTGTGGTGTGTGTGTGTGTGTGTGTGTGTGTGTGTGTGTGTGTATATGTCTGTGTGTGTGTGCACCCTCGGAGGGCAGAAGAGGATATTGATTCCTGAGCTGGAATTACAGGTGGTTGTGAGCTGCCTGATGTGGGTACTGGGAACAGAACTTGGGTTCTCTGCAATAGCAGTCATCTCTGTGACCCCTGTTTTACAACTGTTTGATACTAATGTCTAAATTCTCACTCAACATTCATCCCTGTCAGATCTGGTAGTTTGGGAGATATGCTCCCAATGGGCACACTTACTTGAACATCTAATCCCCAGCTGGTGATGATATTTGAGGAGTCTATGGACCGTGTAGGAGGTGGAGCCTTGCTATGGGAAGTGAATCCCTGGCAGCATAACTCCATGTCCAGATAGCACTATTTGCTTCTGAAGATGTGACTTCTCAGCTTCCTGCTCTGGCTGTCTGCTGCCATGTTTCCCCCACCATCGTGGACACTTCATTTGAAACTGAAGCCAAAATAGACTCTTCCATAAGTTGCTTTTGGTAATGGTGTTTTATCACAGCAGTAGAAAGTCCTCCAAACAGTACTTCACTTGGAAATACAAAATCCAAGATGCAGTACTTCATGTAGGAATACAAAATCCAAGATGCTCCAAAATCCATTTTTTTTTTTGGAACAAGGTTTTGATATCAGCCTGGCCTAAAACTTGATATGTATCTGAGGACAACCTTCAGTTTCTAACTTGTTACTTCTAACTCCCAAGTGTAGAGATTTCAGAGTGAGTCACTATGTCCAGTGACTTTTTTTGAAGGGGGTTCTCTGTGTAGTCCTGGCTGTCCTGGAACTCTGTAGACCAGGCTGGCCTCAAATTCAGAGAGAGATCTGCCTGCCTCTGCCTCCCAAGTTCTGGGACTAAAGGTTCCTGACATCACCGTCCTATTCTTCCAGTGTCTTAATTACTCTTCTATTGCTGTGAAGAGATACCGCAGCCAAGGTAACTCTTATAAAAGAAAGCATTTAATTATGGGCTTACTTATAGTTTTAACAGGTTAGTCCACAATCAAGACAGAAAGTAGATAGGCATGGTGTTGGGGCAATAGCTGAGAGCTTTACACCTTGATATGAAGGCAGGGGAAAGAGAGAGAGAGAGAGAGAGAGAGAGAGAGAGAGAGAGAGAGGCAGAGAGAGAGAGAGAGGCAGAGAGAGAGAGACAGAGAGAGACAGAGACAGAGACAGAGACAGAGACTAGGCTTGGTGTGGGCTTTTGAAAGCTCATGATCTACCACCAGTGATTTACCTCCTCCAAAAAAGTCATACCTTCTAATCCTTCCCAAACAGTTTCATGCAAATATAAGAGTATATAATCAAACCGTCACACCTAGTTTGTGCATTGCTAGGGATGGAACCTGGAGCCTTGCAGGGTAGGTAGTAGGCAAATACTGTACTAACTGGGCAGCATCCTTAGGCCACCAAAACTTTTTGAATGCCAACCAGAAGAACAAATGGAAAATTCTACACCAGATCTCTTAGGTTGCAATCAAAACAAAGACTCAAGGGGACGTGATGGTTCATGCTTACCATCAGAGCACTTAAGATGTAGATGCAGGAAGGTGAGAAATTCAAGGTCATCCTCAGCTACACAGTGAGTTTGAGCTAGCCTATGCTACAGGAGACTCCGTCTCAAAAATCAAAACCTGAGACTAGAGAGATGGCTCCGTGGTTAGCACTGGCTATTCTTCCTGAGGACCTGTGTTCAATTCCCAGCACCCACAAACACTCCAGTATCAGGAGATACAATGCCCTCCTCTGGCCTCTTTGGGCACTGCATGAACATGGTGCACATAAAATTATGCAGGCAAACATTCATACATATAAAATAAATCTTCCAAAACAAAACAAACCCAAACCCTAACCAAAAGCAAACCAACTAAACAACAACAAAACCTATAGTTCCCTCAAATTATCTTGTAAAAACTACCCTCAAGCTGTGGTGGTTTGAATGAGAATAGTGTGAATAGGCTTATATATTTGAATGCTTGGTCCAAGTGATGTAACTGCTTGGGAAGAACTAGGAGGTGTGGCTTTGTTGGAGGAGGTGTGTTACTGGGGATTGTATTTGAGGTTCCAAAAGCCTACAGTATATTCAGTTAGTGCTCACCTTGCTTCCCTCTCTCCCTCCCTCCCTCCCTCCCCCCTCCCTCTCTCCCTCCTTCCTTTTGGATCAGATGTAAACTGCCAGCTACTGGTCCAGAGGCATGTCTGATGACATGTTCCTCACCATGGTGGTCATGGACTCATCCTCTGAAACCATAAGCAAGCCCCTGATTAAATACTTTCTTTTATAGGTCGCCTTGATCATAACATCTAATAACAATGAAAGAAAAGTAACTAAGACAAGGGTCTATGAGTAGAGACATATGAAATGGTGATTCTGTATTTAGTCCTGGGTCATATCTCTAAGGTATCTCATTTTATATATCTATGTTTATATTAAGTCTGAAAGAACTGAAATACTTCTGGTCCTAAGCATTTTAAATCAGGGATACACAACACATATGCACCAAAAGAATGATTTTTCCTATCTTTTTCTTCTCAGTGGTCACACTTCCATTTACTTGGGCCCAAATTTCAACCATCTCCTCTCCCATCTCACTGACCAAGTGACATCACTCCTCACTGTTCTGGGCTCACCATCCTGGTCTTTTTCTTATCTTGGTTTTTGGGATAGCCATTCTTGATTGTAAACTTACCTGGAATGAACTATAGTCTAGAAATGAAGGGCACACCTGTGAGATAGAATTTTGATTGGCTTGAAGTGGGTGGATCCACTTCTGGGCTACCTTCGAGGTAGGAAGACATGCCTTTGATATCTATCTATCTATCTATCTATCTATCTATCTATCTATCTATCTATTTTTTCAAGATAGGGTTTCTTTGTGTAGCCCTGGCTATCCTGGAACTTGCTCTGTAAATCACGCTGGCCTCAAACTCATAGAGATGCCCCTGCTCTACTCCCTGAGTTCTGGGATTAAAGGCTACCACTGCCCAGCCTCAATCTGGATCTTTAGGAGGGAAGACTCACGCTTTAAATCCAGATCCTGAGGCAGGAAGACACATCTTCTCCTAGAAGCCTTTATAAGGACATGAAAGAAGGACCTTTATGCTCTTTGCCCGCTTGCTAGCAAGTCCCTTCTTTCTCTGTCATTACTGCTTCTTTGGGATTCCAGGGTATACTGAAGACCAGCTGAGACATCAGCCTTGTGGATCATAGCCAGCCATTGTTGGATTAGCTGGACCATAGCCTGTAAGTCATTCTAATAAATCCCCTTTCTATATAATATAGAAAGAGATTCATTCTATAAGTTCTGCTACTCTAGAGAATCCTAATACAATTCCCTAATGTTGGTTTCTCATACGAGCACCAGAGTGTATCTAAAGTCCTTCCTCTGCTCAGACTCCTTCCATGGCCCCCGTCCACCTCAGTTCCCAAGCCAAAGTCTTTGACATGGTGTCCCCAATCCTCCCCTCTCCCAGAGAAACAGTTCGCTGCTCTCCTCCATCTGGTCCCAGAAGCCTTCACTTCAGTGCTCCTTATTTGTTTGCTTTGTTTACGAGAGACCTTGAAATTGATCCTCGGCACCAGATAAAACTGCAGGTATTGATACAAGCCTGCAGGAGGGTCAGGCCATCTTCAGCTACATAGTGAAGGCCTCTGAGACTCTGTCTCAGAAAAAGTACATAACCTTTTTCACTGCTTGTTGAACATAGAGTCACTCAGTAAGTGGTAGATCTTTAATTTTGAGTATATACTTCCAATTTGTTCCTCTTTATTCTTAGGATAGCACTACCCTTAAAAGAGTACAGCCTTAGGGTCTGGGATTGCTTCTATGCATGGAGGAGACTTTGGTGAAGAAAATAGATGAGGTCCCTGATGCTAGGGAGCTCACATCTCATTAGAGGACACAGGGATAATCACAAAAATAAGACTAAACAGGACATAGTGGAACATACTTGTTATGCCAACACTCAGGAGGCTAAGGTGGAAAGATTATGAGTTGGAGCCTGGCCAAAATAGTCAGGCTCTTTTCTGGAACACATAAATAAATGAGTAAATACATATTAAGCAATATTGTCTGCTATTTGGAGAAACACAAAAAGGAATGGAGAGTGTGGAGGGATGTTGCATGTAGAAGCAAGGTCAGAGACAATAGCTTCAATAAAATATTTGAGTGGAAAACAAACAAACAAAAAAAGATGCAAGGGGAAGTGTTGCCAGAAGAGGAAGCAGAAAATGCAAAAAGCTGAGCTACATGCCCAGCCTGATTTATATTTATATGGTTTTTCCATACAGTATGTAGTCCTGGCTGTTTTCAAACTCACTATGTAGTCCTGGTTCTGTAGACCAGGTTGGCACTTGCCTCTTGAGTGCTGGGATTAAAGGCATGTGCCAGTACCTCCTGGCTAGATTTAGAAATTCATATATATATATATATATGTATGTGTACTTTTCAATTTTTTTTGCAATAAATTTGAAAAGACAGGTATTCTTAAGTTATGAGTGGGAAAACTGAGGCTCAGTTTCCCAATGTTTGGTACATCTAGGAGTACTGAGCAGTGTTCTCTGGAGGCTTTTCTAAACCATTTAATCATTAATTCAACATTTGTGGCTCTTTAGCAGGCTTTGAGGGACACACCACCAACCAGTACAAAGCTGACTCCAGAGTGCTGGGGTCAGATCTGACTACTTATTAGTGAGTTATATTAATAGTTAAACGTTATATGAACGTTTTATTAACTTAATTTTTGAGATGGTCTCAGTATGTAGTCCTGGCTGGCCTTCAATTTACAGCAATCCAGGAGTAATCCTTTGCCTCCCAAATGCTGGAATTAAAGACGTGCACCACTACGCCCCGCCACGAGACTGTTTTAATAGTTCCTGAGGTCCCTTGATAGCCCTTTCCTTGGATTTCCAGAAATCCTGGGATGCAGACAGCTGTCGGGGGAGCAGGGTCCATCAGGGCCAAGCACTTAGCTGTAGCTCCTCCTCCAGCCTCTAGAGGGTGCCACATCGCCCGAGACGCGGCCAGAAGCTAGTGCTTTGCACGCAGGCGCAACATCGTCATTGCTCCGCCCTCACTTCCTATGTGCGCCTTTGTACTGCGAGGCAAGGTCGCGCTGCAGCGGTCGTCTGCGCAGGCGCACACCATTTAGGACCGGAAGTCGATGCTTCCGAGGCTGTTTCTAAGGTAAGGGGCGGGGCGTGCGGGAGACTGCGTGGCGGCGGTTCCCTTTGCGGGACGTGTTTTTAGGGCTGCTTCTGAGCCAGCCAGGGAGTTAAGAAAACTCCAGTATAATGAAGGGGAATGCCAGGAAGCCGGGACTCAGGTTGCTCTGGTGGTGCGCGATCCTGAGAAGCTGGGGGACCTAGAGGCCCGGAACTGGAAGGAGCTGGGACACAGATGGACCAAAAGTCCGGGAACTGGAGATGGGGTACCTCCGAGTGAGGCTCACAAAGATTAGGAAAAAAAAAAAACTGTGAGAAACCACAGTTATGGAAAAATGGAGCTTGAAACACCCCTCAAAGTTGGGAGGTGATGGTTCTGAAAAATGACGAAAAGGAAGAAATGCACCCCAAATTCACACTCCTCCTGCTGCTTAGTTGTTTTAGTGGATTAGGGTGGCAGTGGCGTTTTCTCAAATGTTGTGAGAAAGTGAACGTGTATGTGTACATACATGATTGAGATTACACGTGCACAGAAGTAGAGACCATTGGAAGATAAAAGTATTGAGTGGAACATTGTTGACATAACAGAGGGCCAGGAACCAGGAGGTTCTGAGCACAGGAGGCTGAAGCAGGAGGAAATGGAAGATCCAGGTAATCTGGAGAAAAGCCAGGTATATACCTGTAATTCCATCACTTTGGAGGCTGAGTTTTATTCTAATTTGGGCTACGAAGGCAAATTTGTGTCCTGAAGCCCCACCCTGTCTGAAGTAAAAGAATGAGTTAGGCATGATGACGATTAATCTGCAATCCCAGCACTTGGATGATGGAGACTGAATGATGAGTTCAGAGTCATCCTTACTAGTATAGAGAGTTCAAGGTCATCCTAGACTAAATGAGACCCTATGTCAAACAAAACCCAAATCAAATGAATGAGTGCTTGAAAGAATAGACTCTTTGGTAGGCCTGGGATGCTAATATTGGTCCTATCGTGCATAGGCAGTTTATCACCTAAAAAGATCCTTTTCTGAGAACACTGTAGTAGCTTTCCAAAGTCTTGTTCTTGGTTCTTTCTAGAATAGGAGTTCTTGAAGGAGTCTTGTCATGGCCCAGCTTCAGTGTTTACGCAGAAGTGATGCTCTCTGCCCAGTGTCTGTTGCATCTATGGGAATCAACACAGGGTCTTCTTCACTCAAAGCTAAAATGTAGCTCTAACAATTCCTGAGATTGAACTGAGTCCCTCCTCACCTCTGTGGCTGCATAAAGCAAACTTCTGGACTCTGAGACTGAAGGCTGAACTGGTGAAATTGCAAATGCTACCAGGAGATGATTTGTGGCCTTTTGTGCAATCCCCCCCCCCCCCAGGTTGGATGCCCCTGTGCCTTTGCTGTTTTCTGTATGTTGAAATCTCATGGTGGGGAGAAAGCGTTGAATTTGAGGAATATTGCTCTTTGGCTTCTTTGTCAGTGTTTTGATATTGGATGGCTATTGCCCCATTTTATACATGAAGGAAACCACTCCCAGATACATTTATTTGCTCATGGTAAATGGTCAGGTTCAAACCTGATGATCTACTTGTCTCTAGGTTCTTAACCATGGAAGTGTGTGAGCCCTTTATACACTTAAGCAACCCTCCTTATTACATTTTATTTGTGTGTGTGTGTGTGTGTGTGAGAGAGAGAGAGAGAGAGAGAGAGAGAGAGAGAGAGAGAGAGAGAGAGAACGAGTGTTCTTTCCTCCCATATGGGTTCCAAGACTCAAACTCAGGTTGCCAGGCTTCTTGGCAAATACTTTTACCCACCTTCCTAATAAACCCTTTTAAGAAGGGAATATGAGGGGCTGGAGAGATGGCTCAGTGGTTAAGAGCACTGGCTGCTCTTTTAGAGGTCCTGAGTTCAATTCCCAGCAGCCACGTGGTAGCTCACAAACATCTATAATGAGATCTGGTGCCCCCTTTTGGCACACAGGCATACATGCAGGCAGAACATTGTGTACATAATGAGTAAATAAATAAAAAGGAAGAGTGAGCCTGTGGTGGCGATGCACATCTCTAATCTCAATCTGAGGGCAGCCTTGTCTCTAGAGTGAGTTTCAGGACAATTTCAGCCATATATGGCTGAATGTCAGGACAGACAGCCATATATGCTTTATTATGATTTTTTTTTTTTTTTTAGCTAAGAGTTCACAAAGATCCCGACTTTAAGCAAAATGGCATTTTGTGGGATGGTGGTATAGCTTAGTTGTAGAGTGTTTGTCTAGCATGTGTGACCTTTTGGGCTCCATCTCAGCACTTCAGGGAAAGGAAAGGCTTTTTCTTACCTAGACAAGGAGTGTTAGACAAGAACTAAGCCTTGAACACTAATGATGTCATTAGGCATCTCCCATGTCCCTCTCACAGTTGCCATTCCTGTGTTTGCCCATTGTGTCTATATGTATCTGTACATGTCTAGCAAAGACTGATGCCCTGAGCTGCTCTGAACGGGTTCAGGTTTAACTCAATTTGTCTAGGTAGAACAGATTTAAAAAAACAAAAAAAAAAGTAGCAACTAAGTGTAAATTCCAGAGTAGGAACCTGACTGGGTCATGTGTCCATTCTTCTGACCAACCACTGATTAAAGAGAGAGAAATGGCTGGCCAGACCTTTGTGGTTTGTCCAACCTATCAGAGCCAAGTGGATGTGATGGGCTCTTTTCTGAAGGAAGGTGGAAATTTATGAGACAAAGGATGGTATGTGCCAAGCAGGCAGAACCAATCCCTAGCACCATAGACACATGCTTTTCAATTTAGTTTCAATTTAAGAAATTTAGTTTCAAGGGGCTTCATTCAGTGTCCTGAAGGCCAACGGATTCTGAATGGAAAACCTACTCCCTAATTTCATTATTTGTTACTTCTTACAAGATTCTCTAGTTGATTGACCACATGAGCTACATGTAGTAGCATTCACAACCACCCATTCCTATTCCAGTGCTTGAAGAATAGCAGAGTGTTAACTGATGTTCTGAAAGTGAATAGATGTCTTCTCGTTTCTTCTCTAAGCATCCAGGGCCTGGAAGTCCAGGATGAGCCCTTGTCCCCTTTGGAGATTGCTGCAGAAGTCATGAGGTACCTTGTATGTCCCCAGCTCCTCCAGGTCTCTGGCTACCCACCCTGCCATCCACAGTGCCCATACAAGGAAAGGGGAGTTCACTTTTTGAAGAGAAAGCGGTTCCTACTTGCTGGAGATAGACATGGGTTGTAGGTGAGAATACTTGGTCTAAGTGATCAGAACGGAGACTATTGATAGAAACTATGCCTCCTCCCAGGACAAGGGAGGGAAGGGACCACCGAGACCAACACCACCATCACCACCATCAAGCTCGCAAGGAAGAAGAGTCCTTGGAAAAATGGGACTGGAATTGTCCCGAGACTCGTCGCCGCTTGGAAGACGTATTCTTCCGTGATGAGGATTACATCCGTCGAGGTTCTGAAGAAAGTCAGAAGTTCTGGGCTTTCTTTGAACGTCTACAGAGATTCCAGCACCTCAAGGCCTCCAGGAAGGAGAAGGACCCTGTTCATTCCAAACATGGCATCCCTGCTCTAGCTGACCTACCTCGCACTTATGACCCACGCTACCGCATCAACCTCTCCATCCTCCGCCCAGACACTCGGAGTCGTCAGGGGCTGCCCCCGGAGAGAGTGTCTGAATTCCGTCGGGCCCTGCTTCACTACCTAGACTTTGTACAAAAGCAGGCTTTCGGGCGTCTGGCCAAGCTGCAGCATGAGAGGGCGGCACTTCCCATCGCCCAGTATGGAAACCGCATCCTGCAGACACTCCAGAAACACCAGGTGGTGGTGGTAGCTGGTGACACAGGCTGTGGCAAATCTACCCAGGTCCCCCAGTACTTACTGGCTGCTGGCTTCAGTCATGTGGCATGCACCCAGCCACGGAGAATTGCCTGCATCTCACTGGCCAAACGGGTTGGCTTTGAGAGCCTCAGTCAGTATGGGTCCCAGGTGAGCAGCACACCAGGTTCCCAGGATTTCCATTAAGACACTGGGGGATGAGTTGATAGTCCTCATAGTTAAAGTTGTCATTTTGGCAGTGACCCGTGTAGAATTTCTATCTACAGCATAGCTTTTACAGGGTACAAATGACAGAGGCACTCGCATTATTCAGTATAGTACCTTGAGTGCCAGACAGATGGAAACATCTGTAATATTTAATACTAGGACAGTTGGGTTTTGTTCTGTCTTTTTTTGTGGGAGTGCTGGGGGTTGAACTAGATAGGGTTTCATTTGTGCCAAACGGTTACATGAATGTGCATCCATGGGGAGGAAATCTGGTCTCTAGGGTGGCCTTGTGTGTGCCTTGGTAAATCAATGGCCTCATAGCAGAGCTGTGATTCTACTCCAAGCCCACAGGATTTGAGTCTGATGCTCAGATATGCCTTTCCTCAGATTCTCATGCTGGACAGGGAGGATCTCTGTGCCCCAACTCCTGTCCTGACCTCGAACTCTCCTCCTTCCCACCCCAGGTTGGCTACCAGATCCGCTTTGAAAGCACACTCTCAGCGGCCACCAAGATCGTCTTTCTGACGGTGGGGTTGCTCCTACGCCAGATCCAGCACAAGCCTGACCTGCCGCAGTACCAGGTCCTGATCGTGGACGAGGTCCATGAGCGGCACCTGTACAATGACTTCCTGCTGGGCATCCTGCATCGCCTGCTGCCCAAGCGGCCTGACCTCAAGGTCATCCTCATGTCAGCCACCATCAACATCTCTCTCTTCTCCAGCTACTTCAGCCATGCTCCGGTGGTGCAGGTGCCTGGGAGACTCTTCCCTATCACGGTGAGCCCTGGCCTCTGCCTCTGCTTCCCACCACCCTTCCCCATCCACTCTGACCCGCTAAGGTCTGCTATGAAAGAAGCGTGTTTTTCTTTTTTATTTATTTATTTATTTATTTATTTGCCTTGGTGTTTGCCTGGAACTGGAACTACAGACAGTTGTTGGCTGCCATGTGGGTGCTGGGAATCGAACCCGGGTCCTCTGGAAGAGCAGACGGTGCTCTTAACCGCTGAGCCATCTCTCCAGCCCCCACGTGTTTTTCTTATATGAAATCAGCCCTCCCAGGTGGAAGACAGCTCTATTCCACATGGTCCTTCAGGGACTCAGGCTCCTTCTCTCTCACAGCTCTTCCATCTTGCAGAGAAGGCACTCTCATCATAGGACCTTTAACTACATCCCTCCCTCTGTGTATATGTGTCAGATGTGTTCTCCTCCTATTGGCACAGGCCAGATGTTGCCATTGTCCAGATGTTGCCATTGTGTAGTAAGGCTCTGCCCCATCTGCATAGTCAAGTGTGTGGGCAGGACATCATTGTTGCTGGGAGTTTGTGGTTTTGCATGCCCATGAGGCTGCTTCCTAACATGTACTGGGTGGGGTTCCTCACAGGCTCAACTTTTTTTTTTTTGGTTCAGGGTACAATTTTGTAAGAGCATATGTACTGTCTAGTTAATATATCTTTGTCGTCAGCACCTAGATTTTAAAAACCTCCAGCCCTGCCAGCACCCAGAAACCTTTTTGTCACCTCCATTGCTTTTTGATCTTACCATCTCTTCTAAAAGTTACCCACCCTGAGTGTGGCACCTGCCAACCACAGTTATGCTGTGTACCCCTGTGAGCCCATGGTCTCTGCCCCTTTGCTGCTCTAGAGTAACAGCCTGTTCCTGTCCACAGGTAGTGTACCAGCCGCAGGAAGTAGAGCAGACAGCATCCAAGTCAGAGAAGATGGACCCACGGCCTATCCTGAGGGTGCTGGAAGCCATCGACAATAAGTATCCCCCTGAGGAGCGAGGGGACCTTCTTGTCTTCCTCAGTGGCATGGCCGAGATCAGCACAGTGCTGGATGCTGCCCAGGCCTATGCCAGCCTCACTCAGCGCTGGGTGGTGCTGCCTCTGCACAGCACTCTCTCAGTGGCTGACCAGGACAAGGTACTGCATGTAGCCTGTAAAAGCAGGGCTGTTGAGTCTCTAGGCCAGCTACCAAGTGTGCCTCATGCATAGCACTAGCTGTATCCCCCAAACCCAAACCCCAGGTCAGTGGGTTTGCATGGGATTAAAACCATTGAATGGCTGAGCAGCCTGTAAATCCAGGATATTTGGCCCTGAGGATCTTTTTTTTTTTTTAAACTTTATTCATTTATTTATTTGCCTTGGTGTTTGCCTGGGACTGGAACTACAGACAGTTGTTAGCTGCCATGTGGGTGCTGGGAATTGAACCCGGGTCCTCTGGAAGAGCAGACAGTGCTCTTAACCGCTGAGCCATCTCTCCAGCCCCGGCCCTGAGGATCTTAATCAGGAGCTGGCAGATTTTCTGTGAAAGGCCAAACGGTTTTACTTTCAGGTTTGTAGACTACAGACTTTCTCACTGAACTCCAGGGAAATTTTATTTACAAAGACATGTGGCAGACCGGATGTGGTCATGGCTGTTGCTCTTAGCCATTGTGCCTAGCCCCAAGAGAAGGCCTTCTGCAAAAGGGACCTGGGTGACAGCCTGAAGAAATCAGGAGGGATGGGGCTGGTGGGTGGATGGGGCTGGACCACAGGACCCCCTGAAGACTCAGTGTGGTGCCCAGACTTTGTCCCAAGTACACGGAGGAGCCATAGGAAAGTTCTGAACAATGTGGGAAGGCACAGGGAGAAGGTAGGTTAGAGTGTGTTTTACCAAAACCTAGAAGCCAGAGAGCAGCTCTGTGGGCCGAGGGTGGAGATGGAAGGGCCTGGAAAGAGCCAGGGCTTAGGGATGTCGAAGGAGTTTAAGATGTTCAGGGGCTGAGGAGCTGAGGGAGGGAGGCCTAGGGTGGCTCAGCACAAGCCTGACCTGCCCCAGTACCAGGTCCCAATCGTGGACAAGGTCCATGAGGTGTAGAGGGTAAGGTGGGTACTGGAAGGGGTGCTGAGGCTGTTTTAGGCTATGGGTGAGATATGCTGGAATGCCCAGGAGGCTGTTGAGCAAGCAGGTCCATTAGGGCTGAGTTAGTTCCTGATGTGACCTCCTCCTTTGCCCCAGGTGTTTGATGTGGCTCCAGCTGGAGTCCGGAAGTGCATCCTGTCCACCAACATTGCTGAGACCTCAGTCACCATCGACGGGATCCGCTTTGTAGTAGATTCTGGTAAGGACGGCACTCAGTGCCCATGCATCACCATGAGGACCTGAGAGACATGTAGGCATAGTGAGAGAGGCACAGATGTGGCCACAGAGCCCCGCACCACTGCAGGGAGGAGACTGTATTGAGCTGTGGACAATGCAATGGTCCCTCGACATCCCAAGCTTCCATCTATCTGTCTGAGGGCCTTTGCAGTTACTGCTCTTCTTGCTGAGATCTGCCTTTCTCCTCTCATTTTATGGCTTATACAAGCATAAGATGGAAATAATAGCAGCACCATCCTTGAATTTTTAAGAAGTGAGTTGATTCTCTTGGGTTTGTGAGTACCTGGTACATTGTGAGTGCCCAGGAGCCTTAGTTAGCAGTGGCATGTCAAGTCAAACATCCCATAATATCATGTACCATGGAGACATTGTTTAAATGTCATCAGTTTAGACGTCGTTTGCTCTTGATTTTGAGGCAGTAGAATGTGACAAAAATCGTGGACGCTGTGTGGCAGTGCACTGGTCCCGGGAGACCAAGTCTTTGCTTGTAGCTGTCTCCCCCAGACCCGTGACTATGCTTGTACTTGCACGTAGTAGGTGCTTACTTAATCAGGGTGTGTAGGATAACTGACTGAAGGAGCAAAAGTCAGAGAAAAAAGGTAAAAAGAGGGCAGCCAGCCCTCTACCTAACAGACCCTGCCTCAACACTTTTGCAGGGATGTGCCCTGGCTTGTGGTTTCTGTATATGGTCTGGTGACCCTAGTCCTTTGGGCCTGTGATGGAGACACATGACAGCTTTCTCAGGGCCGGGATGCCAAAGAGTGGAGGAAGGGTGGGGCCCTGCTGTCCCCTTTATATCACAGTGACCCCAGGCACCCCCATCAGTCCCACCTCTGAAAGGCTAGGGATCAGTGTACACCAGGCGTACTCTATCCACATGCTCATAATGCATAGATGAGGAAATGAAGGCCTAAGCAGGCAGAATGTTGGAGCAGGCCTAGAACATTCCCTCGGGAGTGTGGTGGAGCGGCATGTGTGGGGTCAGACAGTAGTTCTTTATGCTGCTGTGCATACTCAGCACCACTCCCGTTTCCTCTTCACCCAGGGAAGGTGAAAGAGATGAGCTATGATCCCCAGGCCAAACTGCAGCGGCTCCAGGAATTCTGGATCAGCCAGGCCAGCGCCGAGCAGCGCAAGGGCCGAGCGGGCCGCACGGGCCCTGGTGTCTGCTACCGTCTCTATGCTGAGTCTGACTACGACGCCTTCGCTCCATACCCAGTCCCAGAAATTCAAAGGGTGGCCTTGGATATGCTGGTGCTTCAGGTGAGGCCTCCTGACCCTGTGGCTGCCAGGGAGGAGTCGGGAGGGGTTGTGATCCAGTCAGGGCTGTCCATCCTCTGGGAGACCACACTCTAGTTGGAGAATTGCTCCTCCGAGCCAGTGGCACAGACAGGGCTTTGGTTGGAAGCAGAGCTCAGTGCAAGGTGGCTTTAACATCAGATTCCCTAAGACATAGAAGTGACAACCTTTGGGTAGCTTTGGTTTGCTAACAAACAGCTATAGAGCTCTTATTCTTTCTCTCTTTATGTACACCTGGCTGGTCTGGAATTTTCTATGTAGCCCAGGCTTGCCCTTGTGTGCATGTGGAGGGGTGTGGTTTGGGGCAAGGTTTTTCTGTTCTGTAGTTCTGGCTGTCCTAGAACTACTCTGTAGACCAGGCTGGCCTTGGACTCGGAGAGATCCACCTGCCTCTGCCTCCTGATTGCAGCCACCCCCAGCTCTTTGGCAAGTCCACTTGCCTCTGCCTCTCTAAGAGTGTGAGTAGAGAACCCTTATTTACAAAGCCAGCATGGCGGCCGCTCTGGAGGTGGAAGAGGAAGGGAAGGGTCAGGTTCATTTTAGGCTACAGAGCGAGTCCAAGCCAGGCCCATCTAAGACTGTAAGCTCCTGTCGTAAAGTAAAGAGAGCCGGCCATCCAGCTCAGGTGTAGAACATGGTCTGGCCCATGTAAGACCGGGTTCGTTGTCAGCGGTTGAATGGAGAGAAAGCAAGCGAGGGAGCCTCACACGAGGGAGCCTCACACGCCTGCCTCGGTGCCAATGCTGCCCAGGCATGTCTGGGAGTGGCACCTGCCCGCACCCTCCCTACAGGTGCATACTCTGGCACCCTCTATTCCAACCCAGGTTTTAAAGGAATTTTGATTGTGACACAACACAGATCCCTTGACCCACTGGCGACTTGTCCACCTGCCAGTTAAAGCGACAGTGGGTTAAAACCATGGTGGAGTCCCAGCACCCAGGAGGCTGAGTCAGGTGGGTATAGAATTTGAGGCCAGCTTGGGCCATACAGAGAGACCCTATCTAGAGGTCAAAATACAACCTCAAAAGCACTGGTTTTCAGCAGTGTGGAAAACCTAAAGCAAAAGGCCACACTCTTTATTTTTGATTACCTTTTTATTTATTTTCAGTTTTTCAGTGTGCGTGTGTGTGTGTGTGTGTGTGTGTGTGTGTGTGTGTGTGTGTGTGTGTATGTGTGTGTGTGTGTGTGTGTTTCAAGGCAGGATCTCACTCTAGCACAGGCTGGCCTTAAACTCAGAATTCTCCTACCTCAGCCTCTTGAGTATTGGGATGACAATAGATGATCTTTTAGACGGTGTTAGGGTTAGGGTGGAAGGTGTGGGGGGCAGGTGGCCACGGCGACGGCAGGATCTCCAAGCCCCAGATGACCCAGGCAGGCTTTCTCATCTCTGTCCACACCTCCATTCATCCGCTCCCCAGAGAGGTTTGTATGTCAAGATGGACCTGGTGATGGGCTGTTTTGTTATATTCTCCCATACACTTCCAAGTATGTCACTGACCCTCAGAGGTGGCTTCCCCAGCCGAGGAGCAGGCCAAGAAATTTCTTGCTGCAGTGGACTGGTCCATGTGGTACCTTGACCTAATAGCTCTAGGCTTCTACCAGTTTCCCCCATCTAGAGGGTGTCAAGGATGCTCTAGCTGCAGTGTGCCTTGTCCCAGGAACATTTTCAGATTGGCTCAGTGTAGTCACATGCTCACCGGAAGTCGGTTGCTCTAATGGGTTGAGGGATCCATCCCTCCAGTGTAGACTTGTGAGGGAGATAGAGCTCAACATCAGACATTTTGGAGTTTGATGAATTTGATACCCCATAGTCCATGTGCCACAGTGGCTCCCATGTCCCCTATGAATATTTGCTTCTCATTTCAGATGAAGAGTATGAGTGTAGGGGACCCACGGACCTTCCCCTTCATCGAGCCTCCCCCACCCACCAGCCTGGAGACCGCTATCCAGTATCTCCGAGATCAGGGGGCCCTGGACAGCTCAGAGGCCCTCACCCCCATCGGGTCTCTGCTGGCCCAGCTGCCTGTAGACGTTGTGATTGGTAAGGATCCCCTCCACAGACCTGCTCATTCTGAGTGACCCATAGGCATGTTCAAGTGTTCCCAGGACATTCACTGTCATAGAGCAGCTTATTCATGAGGGTCCAGAACCTGGGGCTGGGGGACAGCAGTGAATATAACACACACTCCACGAAAGTGAGCAGTGTGCACAGAGGCCTGATGGCACAGCTGTGACAGAGAGAAAGCAGGAGATGCACAGGAGGTGTTGGGACGGGCAGGCCTCACTGGCACTGAAGGGATGAAGTCAGTTGTGTAAAGATGTGGCGATGGGGATGTGAGCAGTGAGGGCGCATTCCCAATGTAAGCTCCAAGGAGTAGGTGTGACTTCAGCCTCAGCCAAGGGAGATGGGAGAATCCAGTTTTGATTATTCATTGTGTTTAAACAAACACACTCCAAAACGTGCTTGCAACATGTAATTGGTATAAAATTGTCACAGTGCTTACGGTGTTTCTTCATGTGAGTCTTGGAAGTCCAGTGTGCGTTTCCTGTTCCAGTGCACGTGTTTGGATCAGCCACATCTCAAGTACTTAGTAGCCACGTGTGGCTAGTGGCTGCCATCATATTGGACAGATGTGGCAGGAAGGCATGCCAGACCGAGGGAACAGCCAGTGCAGAGGCCCTGTGGTGAGATCGAGGAAGCCTGTGTGGCTGGTAGGGAAAGAGAACGGATGAGGTACAGGGAGGAGAGGGCCTTATAAGGCTAAGAAAAGAGAAACAGGAAACAGCCACTGAGGCAAGTCAGTGTCCAGTCCAGGTGTACCGGCACGTCTCTCTGCGACCCTCTTCCTTCCCCTCCAGTCTCAGTCCAGCCATCCCTGCCTAGGGATGTGCGGATGTAGCAAAGAAGCCAACAAAGTGTGTAAAACCCCAACATTGTGATCCTGGGGGCCTCTAGCCTTTGAATATTACTCCACTAGAGACCCACTGATATGGTACAGTGGCTTCCAGCAGCTGGAGTGTCCCTGCAACAGTGTTTAGCCCTGTGTCATTAAATGCCACAAGCCAGGAATATTCTAGAAGCCAGAGGGACGGTGCTCACATATCATACTTGGGAAGGGGTCACCTTCATTCCTGAGGGGGACACGGCAGCACGTCCTGGGAGAGCGTTGAGTGGCTCTGGGACCACACTGGCACTCAAGCTGACGCCTGCTGGCCGGCAGGGACAGTGCTGTGTCTAGCCTGGGGTCAGTGAGAGGCTCGGGTGAGAGACTGGAGTGGTTAAGGGGAACTCTGCTGCATGGGCCGAGAAGTGAGCAGAAAATGATAAGCCTGGTGAGTCAGAAGGACTAGGTCTGGGACCACTGGAGCCCGTATCACCTCCAGCTCCACACTGTCGAGATCTCCAGTGGCCTGGAGCACATGGGGCAAGCATGTCTCCACCCCACACCAAGAAGGGGCATTTGCCCGGAGGGATCAGGCTCGTGAAATCTGTCTGAGCAGTAACACGCCATCTCGGGGAAGTGATCCCACCGCAGGCGCTGATGCTGGGGGCACCTAACTGAGCAAGAGCTGCTGAAAGGAGCACCCTTTCATCATCTTATCCTGAGATGGGTCAGGCAGGGGGACCCATGACTCTGACATCCACTTTCTTGTCTTTCCTGGTGGCCCTGTTCTGTCCGTCATCAGCTGTGTCAAGCAGGCCGTCCGTTCCTCTTTCTCGTCCTGAGTCACTCCCCTACCTCAGCAATCCTGACTCACAGTGTTCTGTCTCCACCACACCCCATATTTTGCCACCTCAGCAGGGCCACCCACGCATCGCGGCCCAGATGAACTTCCATGTCCCCAGCAGAGCAGCCCTGAGAGGCTGGGTGTGTGGTCTCTGAGGCCTCCAGTGCCTAAGCAGATGGCTACTTTTATCCATCTAAGAGAGAGTCAGACTAGAGTAGAGGAGTCAGAGCTGAGGGCTGAAGAGCATTCCTGTGGGAGCTCCAGGCTCTCCCCCCATTTTCTCTGATCCCCAGGAGAGGTGAGAAAGTAGTCTCAGTCATAGAGGGTGTGGAACAGGCACCACCAGGGGAGCCGTAGAGCTTCGCTTCACGCTCCACATCATATTCCTGAGGTGGGAAGTCCGTGAGCTACCTGACACCTGGCGGAAAGCAGGCATGTGCAGTGGCAGAGCAGAGGCCATGAGGCACAAGTGACGCACGATGGGCCAGGGTGACCCACGGTGGGCTGGCTCTGAGCGTCTCACAGTGAAAGACGGTCTTGGGACAGTCACAAGAAGCCCATTGTTATGTTTCACAGACACAAAATAGGTGGTTGCTAGGGACCTCGTGCAGGCCTGGGCCCTGCCAAGCTTAGCTGCAGCCTGGCTTCTGTGCCCCTCAGGCCATGGAGCCAGTGTCTGACAGGATCTGGAGGAGAAGAGTGGGGCTGAGTAGGCATCTTGACTGGTCAGGCAGACAGGGCCTGAGCTTCCAGAACGTTCTGTGTCTACACAGGTCTCCAGAGCCAGGGGATTCCCTGCTCCTAATGGATGGGCATGGATGCATGGACGCAGGCTTCCACCACACTGAGTTGCATGCCCGTTGCTTTTCTTCCCCAATGGCCTTCCCTGCTCTCCTTCACCTTCCTTCTAACCCCCCTGCCTTCTCCCTCCCTGTCCTTGAACTAAGTGAAGACTACGGCCAGCTTTATTCTGCTCTAGGCACAGTCAGCACCAGAGAGGACCAGGGCAGGCCGTGTGCAGGGAGGAGAGTTGTGGCCACGGAGAGCTAAGGAAATCAAGCTAGGGAGGGCAGCTGGAATCCATTGAGAGTTGCGACCAGCACCAACCAGAGCCCCGTGGGCCTGAAGAGGTAGAAACTGGTCCCTTCCAGCAGAGAGACACAGATCTCAGATCTCAGCTTGTGGGTTTGAATCTGTCCACCTGGTTCCCGAGGCGCTTTGTAAGCAAGGACAAAGGAGGTGCAATCAGGGCCCCAGAGTGTGTCCCCCCAAAAGAAAGGTTGTTTTCCCAGGGCCTGGGAAGTTTAGCTCCACTCCTACCGCCCACAGGGAAGATGCTGATCCTGGGCTCCATGTTCAGCCTGGTGGAGCCTGTGCTTACCATTGCCGCTGCCCTCAGCGTGCAGTCACCATTCACCCGCAGTGCTCAGAGCAACCTGGACTGCGCCACTGCCCGGCGGCCCCTGGAAAGTGATCAGGGTGACCCCTTCACACTCTTCAATGTCTTCAATGCCTGGGTGCAGGTGAGGCTGGGCTGGGCTGGGTGGGCTGGATGTCTCTGTCATTTTTCCCAACTAGGGATTCTTGCAGCTGTAGAGTCCCGAATCTACCCAAGGAGATCTCTTGTCCCTGCCATTCATGTCCTGGGCCAAGGGACAGCCAGTGCCTCGGTCCAGTGTCAACAGGGAGCTGGGGATTGCCACAGCCTGACAGAAACAAGTGCCATGTGGAGAAAAGTCAGCCTCCTTGGGGGACATTGTATACCCTGTCCACCTTTCCTGAGTCCTAGTTCAGGGTCATGACTCAGGGCACCTAAGCCAGCATTCTGTCTGGGTGCTCCTGTGGGGGAGGCTGAGTCTTGGAAGGAGGCTACCAGGGTCCCTGAGAGCGGCCTTCAGCCTGCCCTGGCTCCACAGCCTCTGCTGCTGGGGCTCCTTCCTCAAGCTGGCCACACCCTGTCTACCCCTCAACCAGGTGAAGTCCGATCGGAGTGGGAATTCTCGCAAGTGGTGCCGCCGCCGGGGTGTGGAGGAGCACCGGCTGTACGAGATGGCTAACCTGCGTCGCCAGTTCAAGGTGAGGACCAGACCCTTCCTGGCAACTAGGGCCTCACCGCATCACTGTCCAAGCAGACAAGCAGGACTGGGCCATCCTCAGCAAGGTGGAAAAAATGTGGGCCTTGAAGAGGCTTCCTTTGGAAGGTGCGTGGGTCACTGGGCTGTGTGACATCCTGATGGGTCAACCCACTCTTGGCCTCAGGGTGCTGACCGGAACCCAACACTGTGCAGTGTATCCCGGTTCTGCCACGTTGTGACAGTGTGGCTGTGGGTACCTATTGTCCCTTGAGCCTCGGTTTCCCCTTGAATCTGGGAGATAAAAGTAGTGACAATCTTGCATCCTCCATGAATCCCAGTGAGCCTAACAGGCACAGGGGTGGCTGTGTGGACAGTGTGTCATCGTCACTGGAAATGAGTGAGGACATAGCATGTGTTCTCCATCATGCATTCAGATCCCATGGTTCTGTGGGTGTGTCTCTCTAACGCATACAGGAGGCTTAGGTTCACTGAGCTTTGCCGTGGTCTGGCAGCATCTGTAGAGTGGAAGTAACAGGAATTACTGGGCCTTAACTGTAGATGAGCCAGCTGGGGCTCAGAAACCTTTCCAAGGTCCCCTGTCCATGTCTGCAACTTTTGGAGCTGTGATTCCACCCAGACACCGAGAAGCTGATGTGATGTATATCAGGGTATATAGGCACACTTACATGGGCACACATACAGCATCCATGATCTCAGGCACAGTGGGAAACAGGCCCAGTGAGATTACATCCTTTGAGGACTATGGATGAAAGTGTGGCCAGGGTAATGGGGGAAGGGGAGACTCAGCTCTTTCCATCTGGGTGCCCGCCACCGACTCCCATTTGATTCTGGAGTAGGAAGGTCTGTGAGACAGGATTTCACTGTATAACAGTAGCCTTGGCTGTCCTGAAAGTTGCTCTGTAGACCAGGCTGGCTTTGAACTCACAGAGATTCACCTGCCTCTGTCTCTTAAGTGCTGGGATCAAAGGTTTGCACCACTACTGCCCAGCTTTTTGAAAAATATTTTTGGTGTTGAGTCTTGAACCCAGGGTCTTGCTCATGCTAGGTAAGCACTGTGTCACTGAGCAGAAACTCCCAGTCCCTCTTCTTCATAGGGCTTTGTTATGCAGCCCTGGCTGACCTTAAACCCATGATCCTCCTGCCTCAGCCTCTTGAGTGGTGGGATTACACGTGTGCATGGCCATGTCTGGCTTGAGATTTGGCGTTCCTGACCAGTTCCCAGGTGCAGCCCGGCTGTTAGAAGGATCTTCTGGGGTCAGAGGACCAGTGGCCCTCTCTAGCCCTTCAGTGAGCCTGGAGGCAGGTCTGGGAGCAGCTGCTGTGGCCTTCCTGTGATTCACCTGTGCCTGACCGCGCGTTCCTGGGCTAACGGTGACTGCTCTTCCCAAGGCCCAGAACCCGAGGCTGGAGTAAAGGACTGACTCGCATCCAGCCCTGCAGGGGGAACTGTGGTACCCACCCTCATTTTATACAAAGGAGAGCACTGTCTCTGTGAGCCTGTGTCAGCCCGGAGCCCACGAACTGTGCTCTTCCTGTGCTCAGGAGCTGTTGGAGGATCATGGGTTGCTGAGTGGGAGCCAGGCAGTGGCCCCAGCGGACAGCTACAGTCGCCTACAGCAGCGCCGAGAGCGTCAGGCCCTGCACCAGCTGAAGCGGCAGCACGAAGAGGGTGGGGGGCGAAGGCGCAAGGTGCTGCGGCTGCAGGAGGATGGCTGCTCCAGTGATGAGGAACGCGAGGGCTCTGCCTCCCAGCGCGCTGACAGCGTGGACATCCAGGTGGGGCTGCTGGATCAGAGGCATGAAGGGTCATATAGCACCGGAGAGAAAGCCACCTCCAAGGCCATAGCCCCTCCCAACCCGTGCATGCTAGCATAGTGCCTTCGAGTGTGTGTGTGTGTGTGTGTGTGTGTGTGTGTGTACATCCCCCAGAGCCACCACCAATTCTTGTCTCTACAGGATGTAAAGTTCAAGCTTCGGCACAACCTGGAGCAGCTGCAGGCAGCTGCCCGCTCAGCCCAGGACCTGAGCCGCGACCAGCTGGCCCTACTCAAGCTGGTGTTGGGGCGGGGCCTCTACCCGCAGCTGGCTGTGCCCGATGCATTCAACAATGGCCGTAAGGACTCGGACCAGGTAGGCTTTCTTTTCCCTTATGTCCCCCACATCTGTCACTTCACACATTTCCCCGAGTGCCTGCTGTGTTCAGGGAGCTTTGTGTCACAGAAGGACCCTTGGCTTGGTCCTTGAGTGGCTCTGCACAGTGGCCAGAGGGGGCAGGGCTGGAGGAGGACAAGACAGTGGGTTGGACTCAGCTTATGCTGGGGTTCAGGGGACTTCATGGATGAGGAGGCATCTGAGTGTGGTCATGGAGGAGGGACCAGGGGAAGAGAAAAGAGGGTGGGAAACTGGATGGAGCAGGTCTGCGGCCTCTGCTCCAGTGATTGTCTTTGGCCTCTGCAGATTTTTCACACCCGGGCCAAGCAGGGCACCGTGCTGCACCCCACCTGTGTCTTCGCCAACAGCCCTGAGGTATTGCACACACAGGGGCAGGAGGCCTCAGGCCGTGAAGGGAGCCAAGGTACAGTGACCCTAGTGACATGTGAGGGACGGTGACATCCATCACAAGCTTAGGTCTCTCCGGTATTCCCCAGGGCTTCTCACACCTCATCTGTGCCATGCTGTGGGAGGGGAGCTTCAGGAGAAGCCTTGCCGGTGGCTGTGGGCAGCATGCAGTGCTGGGCTTCCGGGCCACTGCCTGAATCTAGCTGACTCCACGGCAGCTGGCCCTGTGCTGGTCAGCCTGTGAGCACCTCAGCTTGATGCTGAGGAGAGAAGCAGACATGCAGGCAGAGCCACAGGGGCCCAGCCCCAGGCTGGCATCAGGAGCCAGCTCACCCTCCTTGGGTGTGAAGAAAGTGAGATGGTCACTGACAGAGACAAGGTGCTTTGTTGACCACTGGTGACCAGGTCATGGTAGCCCTCTCTGCTGGTTTCATTTCCTTCCTGCCCCCCCCCTTTTTTAAGGCACTAGATGGGCTTTTCTTTTGAGCCACCAACCAGTTCCCAAACCATGACATGGAGACTTCTCATTAACTATGAATGCTCAGCCTTAGCTTATCTCTTAATCTGTGTTTCTCTTTATCTGCATTTTACCTTGGGGATTTTTACCTTTTTCTTTCTGTATATCTTACTTTTCTGCTGTCTCTATGTCTATCTGTTCCGCAGCTGCCTAGCTTCTGGCTCCAGGCATCCCTTTCTTTCTCTCTTACTCTCTCCTCTTTCTCTTGTTCCACTCAAGCCTAGATTTCTACTCCTATTTATTTTCTCTGCCACCAGCCCCGCCTTTCCCTCTTCTGCCTACGTATTGGCCGTTCAGCTTTTTATTAGACCAATCAGGTGCCTTAGGCAGGCAAGGTGAAGCAGCAACACATCTTTTCAGTAAACAAATGCATCAGAAACAAACATAGCACATCTGTACATAGTTAAATATCCCACAACAAAATACTGAACCCGTAGCCTCACATAAGTGAGACACATGCTCTACCCATCTTCCTCCTCAGCTTCTCTCTTTATTTTGTAAATTTCCAGTCATACAAGGTAGCTCATTTGGTAGAACATGAGATTCTTAATCTCAGGGTCATGGGTTTCTGCCCCATGTTGGCTGCCAAGTGAAACACAAATTCTAGTTGGTATTTAATGAAAATTCAGAGCCAGATATTGGGGAAAAGCCGGAATATCAGAGAGAGGAAGCAAACCACAGTCAGTTCTCACCCAGCCAACTTCTCAGGGTAAAAGCTATCTTCAAAAGGCCTTATCCTGGCTTGTCATTTCTACAGAATACCTCAATGTCTGCCTACATCTGCTTTAAATATCTTCTTTACCCAGTTGTTTCACTTCTGGGTTCAACTCTGCATTGTAATCCTAGAGTTAGGATTAAAGTGTGAGCTACTCCTGTTTAGTTGTTAGGCTTTGAACTCACAGAAACACAGAAAGATCTGTCTCTGGAGTTATGGGATTAAAGGTGTAGGTCATTTCCATGCTGAGATTAAAGGCATGAGTTACCACTCCCTGGCCCTTGTGGCTTGACTGTGGGTGAATCTGTTCTCTGATATTCCAGGCTGATTTTTATTAAATATAAAATGTATCACCATAAGTTATACAAGGTAGTGATGAGTCCTAGGTGCCCACAAGCAACTCCAACAACTGTCATTATCCATTATCTCCTTCCTTTTACCTTTATATCAGAGCATCGTGTTCATTTTCCCTTGTTAGTTGATGCTGGAGCATTGTGTTTTTACAAGTAAAAATTTTACATTAACTTACGTTGTTTGTGTGTGTTTCAGGGCCCACATGTTACCGCATGCATGTGGCGGTCCTGAGAATTGAACTCAGGTTGTCAGTCTTGGCAGCAAGCTCCTTTCCCAACTGAGCCACCTCACCAGCCCTTGCTGTGGAGCAGTTTAAATCGCACACACACCAGACTTCATGTCATTTAAACAAGGACTGTTTGTGTCAGGACAGTGCCGATGACCTCATCAAGGTGGACAGCAGTTCCTTAGTGTCAGACATCCGGAGCTCATAGGCTGGCAGGATGTTTACAATAAGCTGAAGTCGTCTTAACCTGTGGGCATCCCGTCTGTGTGCTGTGTGATGTCAGTGATGGATAGGTGGTCATGGTTTGTGCAGCTGAGGAGTCAGGTGGGCCTGAGCTGGCCACTTTTACCTTTCAGATGGCAAAGACCAGATGAGCTGCAAGCATCAGCTGCTGGCCTTCGTCAGCCTGCTGGAGACCAACAAACCATACCTGGTGAACTGCGTCCGCATCCCAGCCCTCCAGGTAGGCCTCTGCCCTGATTGTTGGACGGTTGCCTAGAGGAGCCACCACCCTCTGCCCACACTGTCTGCTGGCATAGTCTGTGACTGTGGGTGGTCCTTATTTGTGGCTCTATGTCATGGTTACTTGTTGAATGCCTGCTGGTACCAAGAACTGTTCCCAGCACCCAGTGGTATACTGAGGGGTCAGGCCCTCACCTGCCTTCCTGGGCTCACAAGTCAGTTCTGAAGGGACCGTGTCACACTCTGAGAGAGTGTCCTTAGCAAGAGGGCCAACATGTGGCAAGGCCCCAAGGCAGGTGTGTACTGCTTTATACAGCTGTAGACTGGGGCAGGCTTTGATGTAGTGGTTGTAGGCAGCTGAGCGTAGTCTAGAAGAAGGCTGAGCAAGTGTCAGTCCTGGCCACAGTGGCCTCTGTGGCCTAGGTGTTCACTTTACACCAAGGAAGCTGAGGTCATCTCACCCACCGCCTAGGCCACACACAGAGGGAGTAGTGATCACAGATATAAGGTCACATGACACCTCAACAGCTTCCTATGTCCCCTCTCTTCAGACCTCTCTGGTTTTGTTCCTGGAGACAGGAAAGAAACTGTGTAAGGCCTTCAGGAGGTTAGGGCCCTTGACCTCCTCTGAGGCCTTTTCCTAGAGCCATGGGTACCAGCCATCATTTCTGTGGGGCCAGGGATCTGAGCCAGCCTGAGGGGGCTCATGTGCAATGGGAGACATGCAACCAGGGCTCCTGTGTACTCTGGAGAAAGGGAGGGTGGGAATGAGACATTCCAGTCTGCTCCCCCTTTAATGCTTGTTTAGGATGTGGAATATCAAGTGAGCATCACCTGCTGAGCCCTGTGGTGCCATTCCCAGCCTTCTTCCCATCTGCCCATGGCCAGCCCTGCCCTTTCTGTGGGATTGCCCTCAGAATATCACCACCGAACACCACACAGGTGGATCTGGGCCTGCCTTGGTGTCGGAGACCCATTGCGTGTGTCTGGAGTCTTTATAGCTCCCATTGCCCTGTCTCAACCTCCCAAGCACTGGAATTAAAGCATGTGTCATCAGTTTACGACTTTCTTTGATCACATCCACTCCCTTTCTGTGGCCTCCTAAGATTCCTTGACTCTTAGGCTCCCAGGACATTCTATTTAGTTTTGTCTTTATGGCTCCAAAAGTTGAGTGTTGCCTGGTGGTGGGTGGGGCCTGACTTTGGGCCATTTACTGTGTCTACAGCACCAGAACATGCAGCAGAGGCCTGCAGGATTCTTGGGAAGTTACATTGAGGAGACAGGCGGAGGACAGACAGGTGTGGGTGGGAGGATGCATGGATGGGAGGACAGGTAGGTGGGGGGATAGGTGGGCACACAGGTGGACATGTGGATGGGTGGACAGGTGGGTGGGTGGATAGAGGGGTACATTAGAGGAACATTAGGTAGAGTGATGGGCAAGTGGGGATGTCAGAAATGAACAGGCGAGTGCACCAAATGAACACCTAGATAAGTGGGTTGGGATGATGGGAAGGCGGGAACTGAGGTGGCATCCTGAGCCGCACAGCTGTTTCCTGGCCCCCGACTCTTGTCTCTTTCAGTCCCTCTTGCTGTTCAGCCGGTCCATTGACACCAATGGCGACTGCTCCCGCCTGGTAGCTGACGGTTGGCTGGAGCTACAGCTCGCAGATAGTGAGAGCGCTGTCCGGCTCCTGGCAACATCCCTGCGGCTCCGTGCCCACTGGGAGAGTGCCTTGGACCGGCAGCTGGCCTGGCAGGCCCATCGACAGAGGCCAGAGCAGGAGGAAGAAGTGGAGACCCCAGCAGTTGGCCCCCAGGAGGTGGCTGCTCTGTGCCGGGAGCTGCTGCAGTTCATGGCTGCCAAGGTACCGTGTGGCCAAAAGGGGCCTCACTTCGCGGGGCTCATGTAAGAGTTTTCAGTTCAAAGAGGCTAAGGGTACCCAGGGCCACATGGCTCAAGGGAGGCACTTGTATATGGATCCAGAAGCCATGCTGCTAGACACCTCTCCATGCCATTCACTGAGCAATTGATAGGCACTGTCTGGATGCATAGTGTGAGCTAAGGACGTGGAGTGTGAGGGCTGAGGTGTCCTGTAAGAAGAGAGGAGACGTGGGCAGGGTGGACTGACACCGCGCTCTTAGGTGGAAACAGACGGCGGTTTCTGGTCCTGCTCCGTGGGAGTCCAGGAAGACGGATGATTCGAGGCTGACTTTTGGGGGCTAGGACAGGCCTAGGCAGTTGGGAAAAGGGGAGCATGACATGAGTGACTCCATGCCCACAAAGGCCAAGGGAAGGCTTTAGGCAGAGCTGGCCCTGGAGGTGCCCACCCCATCCTGCCTCTGGTCTCTCTTTCTGTAGGTTCCTTACAGCCTCCGACGACTCACTGGCCTAGAATCCCAGAACCTCTATGTGGGACCCCAGACCATCACAACTGCCCCTAGCCTGCCCGGCCTCTTTGGAAACTCTACCCTGTCCCCCCACCCCACCAAGGGGGGCTATGCTGTCTCTGATTTTCTCACCTACAACTGTCTCACAGTGAGTATCATCATTTGTCGCCTGAAGCCTTCTGCTCTGGAGGAGGTGGGTAGTGAAGCTCCAGGCCCCTGGTAGTCACAGTCCTGCTTAGGCTAGATTTCTGGATGGGTTGTAGCCCTGTGGGGTCTGGGAGGCTCTTAGCTGGTGAGGCAGAGGTCCTGATGCCTTCACTCTACTGTAGAGTGACACGGACCTGTACAGTGACTGTCTGCGTTCCTTCTGGACCTGCCCGCACTGTGGCCTGCACATGCCATTTACTCCCCTGGAACGCATCACTCATGAGAACTCCTGCTCCGAGGTGCCAAGGGATGGTCCAGGCAAGTCCAAGAGTGGTATGAGGATCCTGTGCCGAGCATGATGTCTTTAACTATGGTCCGTCACACATTCCTGCCTGTGTCTGGCTTGCTGGATTCTGGGGACCAGCAGCCAAAGACCCTAGCTAGGGCCACACAGGATCCCTGAAGGCCAGTCAGGGCAGAGAGGATCTAGAGGGTCCTCCCTTTACCTGCCATCTGTTTTTCTCTTCAGTGGCTGCTGCGATTTCTTTATTGCCCAGCCATCTCTGCCTCGGCGTGTTGATATCACATCTGCCACAGCACCACTCCACACAGGAGACTGTGGCTGAGTGCTCCCACATGCTGGCACCAGCGTTGGGTGAGAGCCGTAGCTATCCCTTTTCTCCACAGGGTCTGAGGAGGCTGCTCCTGTTCCACCGCAGAAGACGTCGGCGCTGCAGAGGCCCTACCACTGCGACGTGTGCAGGGAGGACTTCCTCTTCACCCCCACTGAGGTGCTAAGACATCGCAGGCAGCACATGTGATCCATCCAGTGCTGCATGGCCACAACTACAGGGAGCACCCAGTGGGGGCAGTGCGGTGTCCCTGTGAATAAAGCAGACCGCATGGGAACCTGTGCCTCTCTGTGGGGAGAGCACAGCCTGGTCCAGGCAAGCATCTATCTCCCGCACTCATACTCCCGAGGGACTCTGGGTAGGCCAGGCCTCCTCCAGAGTTGCTGTGAGAATCTCAGAGCCTAGCAGCTCTCTCAGGGCCGTTCGGTCTGCTGTCCCAGATCTGCCCTTCCACCCAGGTCTCTGAGAGTTGGAAGAAGAGATGGGGGTGGTGGTGTTAGTGTTCATGTGGGACCATGGGTTCACATGCACGCACGCATGCACACACACAGGCAGCGCTGTCAGCTGTGAAGAAGCAGATAGAAAAAGCAGAATGCTGAATCTGAAGGAGCAGGGAAGCCAGGAGGGGAACTGAAGCCTAGGGATGGAAGTAGCCACTATTATAGACCCTACAGCTTTCCAAAGCTGATACAGTTGATTCAGTTTTCAGTGGGGTGCTTTCGTGAAAGACAGTCTACCAAAACTCACTGTATTGGTTGCTTTTTTTTTATTTTTAAAGAAACAAGGGAGGAAGGGTTTACTGTTGTAGGGCTTAGACTATGGTGGGTATTGGAAATCTCAGCTCTGGTCTCATTCCTCCCTTTCTAGACCCCGCCCCTTAGAAAGCCCGCCAAGGGTCAGCCCCTCCCCTGGGGCCGCTCAAGACCATGACTACAGGGTATTTAAGACCTGGTCACCAGACCCACCATGTGATTTCTCTTCTGCCTTTCCAAGAGTCTGTTTATTAAATCTGGTCTTATTAATTTGGTTCGATTTGGCTTATTGTATTGGTAGAGGATGCATAATAATTGGGGATCCAATATTTATCAGTGGGGAGCATGGTAGCCGGAGCCATTGAAGTCTGTGAGAATATGGAGGTAACTCATTATCCATAGGGGCACTCAGTAAACAAAGCTTGGGTTGGGAATGGGGCCTGAGGCCCATATGGCCTTGGGCCTAAGAGAGTCCATAGCCTCTCTTTGGGCCGTTGGAGACACTCTCTCAGGAGGAAAGAGACTGAAGAACTCTATGCATGAGCTAAAGTGTACTGTTGGAGACAGAACTGTGCCACTTCATAAGCCCAGCACTCAGGCACAAGGTGGAGGGTCAGGAGTTCAAGGTCATTCTCATCTACATAGTTACTTCAAAGTTAGCTTGGGCTATATAAGACTGACTCAAAACACCCTCTCCCACCGGAAATGGCTTAACATTTGAAAATCTTACCCTTCAGATGAATGAACATAGAGAAACTCTCAGAAGGTACTTCCCACCCTCTGCCCCTCCCCTCCTCTGTAACTGGGGATCAAATTTGTCTTTGCACATGCTAGACAAATGCCCTCTCTAGCTCTCAACAGAGAGCAGCTTCAGTGATCACCAGAGAAGTGTGAACAATCACAAAGACTCCAGCCACACCCTTAGATGTCAGGGAGGAATTCTACAAAGTCCCAAATTTGACTGTGGTATAGTTCCAGATTTCTAATCGCTTCTCTTTATTGGGTGGCTAAGCCCTAACAAGGATGGGCAAATACCTATAATGAAGCCACTCCAAACCAGGGTCTCAAGTTTAAGGTCAGCCTCAGGTGTAAAGCAAGATCTTCTTTCAAAAAGCCAAGAGCTAGGAGTGTGGCTCAGCAGTAGAATGAAAGCCTAGAACTTCCTAGTGAGGGGTTAGAGGTGTGGCTCAGTGGTAGAGCCCCTGCCTAGAATTCCCCAGTGAGGGGCTGGGGTGTGGCTCAGTGGTAGAGCCCCTCCCTAGAATCCCCCAGTGAGGGGCTGGGGTGTGGCTCAGTGGTAGAGCATCTGACTAGAACCCTCAAGTGAAGGGTTGGGAGTGTGACTCGATTGTGGAGGACTTCCTAGAATGTGCAAGCTCTTGGAGTTCACCTTCAGGACCACAAGAAAATAATGAAGTGTGGCTGCATTGACCTCATGAATGGACTCGGTAATTGTGATCCATAATCACGAGAATGCAGGGTCCAGAGCAGGCAAGATAGCCCATAGTTATGTAGTAGTTTTTTTCCCCAACCTGCAGGGAAACTCCTTGAAACAGTAAATAACTTGAGGTTGCTTCAGGAAGTTCCTAAAACTGACCAGATCTACTAGGCCTCTACTTCCCTATGAGGAAACAGCAAACACTGGTTTGTAGTATTACATTTCTGGCCTGTCTGACCAGTGGTCCAG
Organism: Sigmodon hispidus; assembly: GCA_004025045.1. Lineage (NCBI taxonomy): Eukaryota > Metazoa > Chordata > Mammalia > Rodentia > Cricetidae > Sigmodon > Sigmodon hispidus. The sequence goes on from PVIH01015929.1 coordinate 45,283, forward strand.
ACCCGCAGACCTGCAGAAACACACAGTTGCTTGTATCAATTTTATGCTGATAAGCCTATGGCTCTGGCATATTGCTAGCTAGCTCTTGCTCTTAAACTAACTCATGATTCCTATCTTGTTCAGCCATGTGGCTTATGTACCTTTTCTCAGAGCAGGATAGTTGTCCTCTGCATCTAATGGCTTCTCTGGAGATTCTGTGGCATCTCTGCTCTGTTCTTCCTGTTCCCCAAGTTTTCTTAGTCTGGTAGCCCCTCCCACACTTCTGTCTGCCTTCAGCCAATCAGCATTTTTATTAAACCCGTAGCCAGGACAATTATTTACAATGTAACAATATAATTCCATTACAACTGTTGGGAGTCACTGTCATACCAGCCAAGCTGAGAAGATTCAGACCAGGAAGCCTCCCGGAAGACGTTTAGACCAACTGAGGCACCTGGAAAGGACACTCTCCAACCTGTAGGGCTGCCTGCAGGCTGTGCAGTGTGCTCCGGGTCCCCAGCACTGTGAACTGTCCTCATGCTGGGGTGGGCTTTGGTGGTGGATGCAGCTGTCTTTGAGTCATTTCTGCCCCTGTAAGTAACCCCAGTAAAACTCAATGGTTCACCAAAGTATGGTGTCCGTAGTTTGGTCTGTTATGGGGTCCCATCTGGGGTGAGTAAACCTGTGTTGCACCTCTCCAGGAAAATGACACACAACATCCACAGAGAGAGGAAGTGGGTTCCTGGATGCCAGGGCCCATGAGCTAGGGAGTGACTTATGCAGGGTTTCTTTTTTAATGTTTAGGATATTTAAAAGCCACTACCTCAAGATGGGCATGTCATAAGGTCTGTAATGTCAGCATTTGGGAGACAGAGAAGGGAGAATCTAGAGTTGAAGGTCAGCCTGGGCAATTAACTGAGACCATGACCCAGAACAAAAACAAACCAAACAAAAAGTAGTGGTAATGTCCAATCTGATTGAGCCACACAAGCAACCTTAGTTCAGCTCAGCAGCTCACAAAACAAGCAAGCAAACGAAATCAAAACAGAAAAGTCTGCAAATAGAAGGGATCCAGCAGGGTTGAAAGAGAGGGGAATGAGTGTGTCTGTGAAAAGCATCCAGATTCATTATACCCATGCATAAAATTGTCAATAAAAATAAACATAGAAGTTCGTTAGTGATGGATGTGCATCTTAAACATACTAAAGCTATCAAATTATACAATTATGCCTCAGTGAAGGTGTTATCCAACAGCATCCACGACGGGTTCGTATGTAAAAGGTGCTTGCTGCCAAGACTGAGACCTTAGTTTTGTTCCCAGGAGAGAACCCACTGTTTTCCAGGGCTTGTCCTTTTCCCAACAACTCAAAAAATAAGTGGGGCGGTCTGGACGACGGGTGGGGCGGGGGGAACCAGATATGGTGGCACATGGGCTTTATTCCAGCTCTTGGGAGTCAGAGACAGGAATATATCTTTTTGAGTTTGAGGCTAGCCTCTTCTACATGGTTCCAAGCCAGCCAGGGCTATATGGTAAAACCATCAAAAAAAGGGGAAAAAAACATGAAAAACTTTGTGTCTCATTAGCGCCCCCTTGTGGAAGCCAGACTCACTGCTGCTCCATGATTCCTGTGTTAATAGCTTTCAACTCTTGACACAACTTGACACTCTTGTGGCAAGTGGGATTCCTCTCGGAAGCTGACTCTGCCTCCTAGCTGGCCAATGGCATTTGCTCTGGCTGTGAAGAATGAGTTCTGGGAAATCTGAGGCACCCTAGGTCTCAGTGATAGAGATTTTTAGTACCATACACCCAGCTCAAAGACACAGGTCAATGAGGGGCCTGATAACATCACCGCTACTCATCATAGCAACTAGGTGGATAATCATGAATGGGTTTGGGCTGCTGTGAAGGATTGCAAGTTCAGCCTTGAAAAGGACCTGCTCCTGCTTTGACAGGAGACTCCCAGTGAAATTTCTGGTCTCCTTGGACTGGGATTATCAGTATATAACTTGGAGTACTTTTCTTTTATCCAGTGTATAGTGGTCCAGGGATAAAGCCACAGTCCCTTTTGGGGAGGGGGGGATGAGAGAAAGATCAGTGATATCTGTTTCTAGTGTTAATTGTTTAAATGCTGAGAAGTGGATCTACAGTCCCATTGAATGTTAGGCAGAAAAATGTACCACTGAGTCACACCCCAGCTCCTCACTGGGGGATTCTAGGCAGGGGCTCTACCACTGAGCCACACCCCAGCCCCTCACTGGGGGATTCTAGGCAGGGGCTCTACCACTGAGTCACACCCCAGCCCCTCACTGGGGGATTCTAGGCAGGGG
>PVIH01015930.1:0-47585 GCA_004025045.1 Sigmodon hispidus
ACACCCTCCATGCCATCCCCAGGTCTGACACCCTCCATGCCATCCCCAGGTCTGACACCCTCCATGCCATCCCCAGGTCTGACACCCTCCATGCCATCCCCAGGTCTGACACCACTTGGTCTGTAATCTTGGTTATTCTTTTTTGTATGTGTGTCTTTTTTATTATTATTATGAATAAAGTCACATTTTATATCTGTGTATGTCCTTGCTCAAGGTCCCTTCCCCCTCCCACCCCCTCCAGTCACACTCTCTTCTCCACATCTCCCCATTTCTCCCCAGCAAGGGCAGGAGGTCCCAAGGTCCCAATATGGCTTAGTTCTTTATCACAGTCACCTCAGCTTCGAAACATCCTCAGCCATCTTCTTCTCAGGATCAGGATTCTGACTAGCAAGAACTTCTTTGGTCTTACCTAACTTTGGTCTTGTAACTATAGGCTGAAGGCTTTGGTCTCAGCCAAATAAAGGCCGTGGCCCTCTCTCGTGCCTGGTCTGCCCACTAGGAAGTATGACTCCCTTAATGGCTCAAAGTTCTCCAAAGCTCTCAGGCCCTCTCATACCCAAACTTCGAAATCCAGAAGCATCATTCTATTTCTTTACAGTTCTCCTGATCAGAGGCCCATCTCAGATGAGGAAGAAGGGACTGTAGAAACAAATGCTATGGGATCCAGTGTTGGAAATCAAACCCAGAAAAGACGAGAATGCATGGGACAAAACTGCCTCTTTCCAGCTTTGCTTAGGACTGGCACCAAACTCCAACAGAGCCAGTGAGGAAGCAACTCTGCTTTCAGACATGTGGCTTGTGAAACTGGGCTGTGTAAGACTTCAGAGTCAAGCTCAAAACCACAGACTTCCTGATAACGCACTAATTTCCTCTCTATGCTTTCCCATCCCTTTTTAATAATTCTTTTCTTGGACTGAAGATAAAGCCGTTTGGGAGCATTTGAAGTAAATTTAGGGGAATGTTCTTGATCTGCTGTGGCCAAGAAGGACTTCATGGCCACCTGTAGCAGAGCCTTATTTAAACAAAATGTGTTGATTATTTTTAGCATAACTTAAGCCCTGGGAGACTAATGAGGTGTTAACAGTGCGTGTTAATTATGTGATTTCTGTTGTCTTCATTAAAACGAAGATTCTCAATCCTATTTGCCACCTGAAATCCCGGGAGAGCCCCGTCATTTCTCTGACCTGGCATCTTTTAGTTCCCCGTGGTTCACGCAGTCCCAGAGACAGGGTTCCATTCCCCCTGAGGAGAGTCAGATGGGCGGCTCACACATTCGGGAGACCTTGGCTTCTCCCTTTCTCAGCCATTTCCATTTTTAATCTCTATTATTAGTTGCTAGAGCTGACAGAAAGTTCACTGTGCAGGAAGCTGTTGACACAGGCTCATGCTGAATCCTTTAGGACTGACTGTCCTTCACAGAAAACTGCCAGAGAGGCTGAAAACCAGGAGGAAGCTGAAATCAACCTCCACTGTTTTTCCCAAGCATTTCAATTAACCAAGGAATTGTGCTGCAGACACACATGACTCTGATTACTTTAAACTTCTGTAATCTATTCTATACCTCTGTCCCAAGTGACAATGTATCTCATCCAGAATAATCTTTCCTCAGAAAAGATAATCGCCTGTCGTAGACTCATTTGAAGATGTGATGAGCAGTCTCTTCCTGACTCTGCTTGGCTTGATGATGGTGTTAGAGGCCTTGTTGCCCATCCTGGAGGGAATGGGGTTCTTAATGATGGCCTCATCGGGGCATATGAAGTTCTAATGGAAATAGCAGGTAAACGTGATTGGCAAACAGTACATTATGAGTCTCCTTAGTAATTAGAGTCATCTAAAAATGGAATGAGCTGTCACAGGAGGTGGTGAGCTCCCTGTCAAAGAGGCAGGGACACAGAAGTAGGGGGTCCTTTTCAGGTGAGGGTAGAGTCAATCTTGTGTGTATGTATGTGTCTCTTCCAGCTGTCATCTGGATGGATCCTCTGGATGTTCTAAGTCCATTTAAGCCAGCAGCTTCAACTTGGGTGATTAACAAGATAAAGTGTGATTCAGCAGAGTATTAGGCAGAACTGGGTTCAAATCCCTGTTCCAGCACTTACCAGCAATTCTCAAACCCTGATTAGCTGGCATCAGCTCTCTAAGCACCCATAAATGACCACTGGAATATATTGCTTCCAGAGCTATTGTAAGAGTTGGAAATAATGCCTTTAAAATACGAGGCCCACGATAAGCACTCAATAAATCAGAGCTTTAGTGACCCCTAGGAGTCTAATTCTTTTTCTTTTTTTATTCACTCTCCACTTCAATGATACAGTCAGGGTTTGTAAAACTGGAAGAAATGGCAGGATCACAAGATCTAACTGCAGAATATTAGTCAGCACATGGTCAGCCAAACAAACAAACCTCCCTATGTCATCAGGCAGTACCTCCCACTCAGGCAGGGTCCTGAAGCCCCCCACTTCACTCCCATCCAGGAAAGAAATCTTCATATTGCTGCCAAGTGATGGATACATGCATATGCTTCCCCCTTCTGTTGTCATACTAGTTTTAAAAGTAAATCTGACCATCACTCATCTTACAGAGAAAGGATGTTTCAGAGAGACATCGCAGGCCTATCCAAGGACATTTGGATGCCTCCTGGATCAACTCAGATGAATCTACCACCAAATCATCCTGGAAATTTGGGGGCATCCACTCACAGGATATCAATCAGGCCACCCCAAAATGCTCCCACCTTACTAGATAAGATAGTAAAGGGCCACCCACTGAGAGTCTCTAGAGTAGAGCCTCAGTTTATAGATTCTAAATGAATTCTATATTTATCTCAATTAGAATCAACTCAATTGTGAGTTGCCTTCAACTCATTCCTGAGTGTGTGCCATGCATGTGCACAGCTATGTATAGATGCACTTACCCAGGTACACGAGGAGTGCAGTGGGACATTTCTCTCCCAGCCACTAGTTACTGAATACCCAGCAGCTACTTCCCAAATAATTGACTTGGAGGCTTAATATTATTTATAAATGCTTGGCCAGTAGCTCAAGCTTATTACTAACTAGCTCTTATGCTTAAATTAACCCATAATTCTGATCTATGCTTAACCACATGGCTTGCTACCTATTCTCAGTTCAGTATTCTTATCTTGTTCCACTGTGTCTAGCTGGTGACTTTATGTCTCTTCCTTTTCTCTTCCCAGAATTCTTTTAGTCTGGTCACTCACCTTTACTTCCTGCCTGGCTACTGGCCAATCAGTGTTTTATTAAACCAATTCCAATGACAAAACTTTACAGTGTACAAGAACATTAGCCCACAGCAGTGGAGTCCAGAGGTTGCTATTGAGGTGGCTTCCTCAACCACCTCTCCACATTATATTTTGAGACAGAGATTCTTACCAACCCTGGATCCCACCAATAAGTTAAACAGGCCAACCAGCAAACCCTTAGGATCTGCTAATCTCCAGCACTGAGGTTGCAAATGTACACTTCAGTGCCCAGCTTTTTATTTGGAAGCTAAGGATCCAAACTTGGGTCTTTGTGCTTGGGAAGCAAGCACTTTACCAACTGACCCATCTATCAAACCCAATTAACATATTCTTTACCAATTTACACTGGGCTCTATAGAAGAGATGTGTGATCTTAATAAGCCTTTATATCCCCTTTTATATGCATGACTAAAGATTTGAATATATAAAAAGTTGTATATGAAAAATGTTGCCCTTGCCTCATATTTCAGATACCTACTATTCTGCAGAGATACTTTATCAGTTTCTATTCATAGCCTGCCTGAGGTTTGGGGGTTTGCTTTGTTAGTTGAGATAAAGTTTATGCAATGTGTAGTTCCCCATTCTAAAGTGGCCTTTGGTACTTAACCAACACTGCTCCACCCCTCTCTCTTAGTATCAAAACATTTTATTATTATGGAAATGAAACTACAGAAGCCAAAATTACCTGTTGAGTAAGGACTTCCTGTTGTTTCCTCCTCCCTACTTCTGCTCACCCCTGCTCGCCTTCCCCAAGGATCTGCCTATTACAGGTTTACAGTATGGAAGGAGCACTAAGATAAATGGATTTGGTGTCTAAATTCTTTTATTTCATGCTTTCCTTGGAGTGGAATGCTTCTTGGTTAACTTGTCTTTGTGTGTGTGTTTCTGATGATGATTTGGTTTTATTTTAGTTTGTTTAAAATAAATGTTTACTGGTTGTGTTGGCCAGCACCAGGGAAGCAGAGGCAGGTGGATCTCTTCAAGGCAAGCTTAGTCCACATAGTCCAAGCCAGCCAGGGTTACATGACCAAACCATTTCCCAACAATTATAACAACAACAACACCATGAAAACAAAACCACTAAGATACAGACTCACTATGCAGCTCAGGCAGGCTTTGAATTCACAGCTGGATTACCTCAACCTTAGATACAATCTACAGAATCTAAGAATACTACACCCAGTTCTTAACATGCTTTTGAGGGTCATTCAAGCTTGAGCATTCATCAATACCTAACTCATTTTTATTAATATATTCTAATTAACATGTAGTAATTATGCATTTTTATACGGTATAGTGTGACATTCCAAGTCGTGGCTACAATGTGTAACAATCAGATGAGAGCAATTAGCATACATATCACCCCAGACATGTGTCATTGCCTTGTTCTGAGAACACTCAAAACCCTTATTAGCTCCTCCGCAGTGTTAGATGACTATCCCCAACTGTAGCCATCCTCCTATGTGATGGAATACTGGGTGTTATTCTTCTATTCATCTGGGCTTTGCCTCCTTCAAACCCTCCCCAGACCCTGGTAAACATTGTTCTAGTCTCTGTGTCTTCAAGATAAACTTTGGCTTCCACATACAAGTGAAAGCATGCAGAATCTGTCTTTCCATGTCTGGCTTATTCATCTGACATTTCATTCTTTCATAGGGATGATTGATGTTCTACTAGGCATATGTAGCACAATCTATTTACTCCTTCATCCACTGATGGACATTTTCATCCCGTTGCTGTTATGGATAATGCTTCTTTCTAAAAGCACTCGTGTACAATTTTGTGTGATTATATGCTTTTGAGTCTCATGATTATACATCTATCAATGGAATTTCTAGGTTACATGCTAACTTATGTTTAAATATTGAGAAGTTGGCGGTGTGTGTGTTCGTGTTTTCACAGTGCTCCAAGTCAAACTCAGGGCCTCACGACTACTAAGAGAATGTTCCAGCACTGAGCTACAGCCCTGTTCTCACATGTTTCTCGGTACACATAATTTCCTCCGTCTTACACTTCTGTAAGCATACTACACTTTGTTTTATTCACCTGACAGTGGGGTTTAGAGTTCTTTTCAGTGGTGTGCTAGTAAATGTTTAACAGCCTGCTTTTGTGAGGTGCAAATTCCCCTGGGATAGTGCCTAGTATGGCTGACTTCAAGCCATGCAAGACCACTGATTCCAGTGTTAGAAAAAGACACTGGCAAAATATCTTCGTGAATGGATCCACGCAGGCTGTGGTGAACTGCTGAATCTTTCCATATCTGAGCAGGAGGAACTGCCTCATTCATTTTTATGACTGCATAGCACACCACTTTAAGATGTACTATAATTCTTTAACCTGTCCCTGATGGCAGACATTTAGCTGGCTTCCACTCTTTTCTTCCACAAACTAGGTCTTAATGGATAACCTCATGTGTGTATCATTTTGCTCATGTGCAAATATAGTGGTAGACCAGGCTTCATAACACCCTAAGAGTCACCAGGGAAGACATTCTTAAAAGGTAATTTATTCCTTTCTTGGGCCGTTCAGGCTCTTAGAGTGAATGCTGTGTGGGGCAGCCACAGTTCTGTCCCACTTTCCTTGCGAGTAAAGCCGATATAAATTAACCAGTCACTTGCCAACATCAAAGGGTTGGCATCAAACTTTGGAATGAAGTAGAAAAGTGCCCTTCTCTTCTGGAAGATAGGAATTAGTGTCAATATAAAATACCATCATTCTCACAGGGTGAACTAAAGAGCTTTGCTAGTATAACAGTGGAAAAAATTCATACCTGAAGGCACATTGTGGCCTTGCTGCAGAGATGAGTCAAGGCGAGACTCACAATGGAGGGACTGGCTAATTAGGAAATAAGATAATGTGTTTCAGCCCAGTTCTTGTGCAGATTTTAAAATCCTAGACAATATTTCCCAATGATGCTTGTACTTGAAAATGATCTAGGAAGTCTTTAAAATCTTAATTTCCTAGCCCACAGCCACAATTTACCAACCAGGATAACTAGAAGCAGGTGCCCAGGCATCTGTGTTCAGGCAAGGCCTAGAAGAGATTAGAAGGAAAGCCTCAGAGTGGGAAACACATCTGTCAGGGTTATCTGGGGCAAAAGAACCAATGGAACGTGTGCATATAAATAAAAAGATTGATTTTAAGGAATTAGATACTGCTAAATCTATTTTTGCAGAGTAGGGCCTCTGCAGACTGGAGGGTGAGTGAGAATCAGTGCTGCGTTTAAATAAAAAAAAAAAAAAAAAAAAAAAAAAGCCATCTGTCGGGGCTAGGGAGATGGCTCAGTGAATTAGAACACTCGAATGCAAGCGTGAGGACTCGAGTTCAGATCTCCAGCAGCCACATAAACAGCCAGGCATGGCCACTCTGGGCTGTAATTCCATACCTCCAGGAGGGGAGGAGACAGGAGGATTACTGGGACTGTAAGCATGGGAAACGCTGCTGCAAAGAATAAGGTAAAAAGTGACAGGGGGCAGTTGATGTCCTCCCTAGGCCTCCTGCAAGTCTGTGCATGCATACACGTGCATACAGTCCCTCTCCCCCAGGCAACTACTCTCTCTCAGTATCACCCAGAGTAATGTCTGGTCAAGCATCTGAGCATCATGGACCAGCCAACCCAGCACATGATCATCATCACAACTTAGCGACTCTGGGGAAATCCAGCTGCATCTCTCTGGTGTAAAGATAGTTTGGCTGTGTGATCATTGGGGGTTGTGTTTCTTGTTTGGTTACAAGCAACTGTCTCCAGAACATCTCAGCTTCTCCCTCAGGCGCAGCCATTGACTTGTTTCTGGATCCCACAGACTTCATTAAAATTAAGGACTGTGACCAGATAAGGTGGGTTTGTTTGTTTGTTCCATTTGTTTTAATTCCCATTGCCTCCAAAATAAATGCTTTCATTAGGAGATTATCAACTCTTTTTGGCCAGAAGCACTGAATACCATTGATTTTATGAGAAGATTCATGAGGACTCATATGAGAAGGTTCATCTTAAATGGTGACTATATTTCTTTAAGAAAATCTGGGCCTGCAAGACGGCTCAGTAGAGAAAGAAGCCTGCCACCAAGCCTGAAGTGGTGATATCCACAAGGACCCACAATGTATAGACGAGTGTTGGCTTCCCCATGTTTCTCTGATCACCATATACAAACCACGACATACATACATGCATAAATAAGTAAATGAAAAAATACATAAATAAACATACATAATTTTTAATAAAATAAAGGAAAATCTAGTTTCATTCATCCTCTTGAAGAACTCCAAAAAAAAAAAAAATTAAGAATGGAAGGGTTCTGAAGATAAATTCCATCATGGCAGGGAAGTCATGGTGCAGGAGAGTGAGGCAGCTGGTCACATTGCATCCACATTCAGAAAGCAGAGAGAAATAAAGCTAGTGTTCAGCTCACCTTTTCATTTTTATTCAGCCCAGGATCCAACTCAGAGAATGATGCCTTTCACAGATAATGTGGATCTTTCCACCTCAACCCAATCTAGAAACTTCCTCACAGATGTGTTTAGAAGATTGTTTCCATGGTGATTCTAAATCGCATCAAGTTGATGAGCAAGAATAACCATGATGCCACTGCCGTGTGCACTTGAAGTTCTTAGCCCAGAAACAGACTCAGGTCCCAGCAACAACATAGGAAATCTGAAAAGTCACACCAACCTCACCATGACCATATGTGACACTGGTTCTCAGAACTCTTGGGTTCTGCTGAAGCTGTCTGCAGAATCTGGGGCTGTTGAGAATCAGAGGGAGACTGAGTCAGCTTCAGTTTACAGTGGGGAGCTGTGGGGTGAGTTTATGGAGACTGCAAATGGAGGGGGCAGTGTTTATGGAATTAGTTTCATCAACTAACATTCAGCCTGGCCCAGAAACAGGAGGGCTGCGGATAAAAATGAGTTCATCTTTTATTTTTAGATAAGGCAGATCGTGCCATTAAACCAGTAAGCATGCTGTGTAGACTTGTCTCATTTGCCAATGCGCCAATGCAAAAAGAAATCCCAAGCATGTGGGGTCTCTTCTCTTAGCTTCTCTGTTTGTGCAGGAGGGATGTGGACCAAGCTGTGCATGCATGAAGACATGCAGATGCTCCGTGTTAAAGCGCACTGCTCTTCTACCCTTGCTACAGCTCTCTTTGTATGTCCTGTCAGGTATGGCAAGGGGAGGCCACCTGTGCAGCCTGCCGGTGTGGTGAGTGCAGGGAGAATCTGTTTGCTCCCAAGTACTCTGTTTGGGAAGCTATCTGCACATTTCCATACTGCTTGGTCAATACTCATTGACAGAAGCCTACCTTGCTATGACCAGCTCTTTATCTCTTTTTGGAACTTCACAAAGTTTCCCAGGATTCAGAAGCTAAAATGTTCATTTCCAGCACAGTAGGTCATTCAAAATGATTTTCTCTGTTGCCTGGACTCAGTCTCAGCTCTAAGACTTGGAAGTCAGAAAGATCAATGGCGAAAAGATTTTAGCACATTTGCTAGAATCCGGGGTGTGTTGGGAAAATGATGGACAGTTGCCTTCTGCTTCTCTCCTTTATGAAAGGACTGTGGAGATTTCCCCGGTCATTAGAACAGGGATTCAGCTTCAGCACCGAAGCCAGCGACATCATTTTGGATGGGCTTTAAGCTATCACACAGTGATCCTTGCACATGCGTTTCATCAAGTTAAACAGTCATAGAGAAACTAAATTCCCAGCCCTTCCTCAGACAGTCAGAGTTTGCCGCTATTTCTATACTGTGCCTGACATCTCTCAAAAGCTCAGACTGTATTGCTTGGACCTATTCACCTTGCTGTCAGTAAGCTGTGGTACTCTGCTATGGATTGACTCCCAAAATTTATCTGAGCTCCAGGAAAGGAGTGCTGGTCTCCTTATAATCATTTAACCCCAAAACACAAGTGTGTCAATGTTCCCTATTTCCACAAGGGATCAGAAGTCAGGAGCTCAATTCTGTGAGACCCATACTTGGCCTCATCTAGGTTTAGTGTAGATGGTCCCTGAGCTCCACTTACCAAAGGGTGTGTGGTTAGTCCCATTGAACCCTAGAAAGGAAATAGCTTGCCTCAGCACACATAGCTTCAAAGTTTCTAAGTCTTGTAGTTAAATAACTAAATAAAACCCCTAGCTATTAATCATTACATAAAGCACTGTTTGCAAGGGTTCTAAAGGGTTTGAGAAACCCCAGTTGTGTACACACTGAAAAACAGCAAAAGGTATGTTGTACTTGTGAGCACAAATCTAAATTTGAATGGCCTTGTCTGCTCTCATGTTGCATTAGAAAGGGTTCTCTAGCAGAACAAACCAATAAAATACATATGTATATTACAAAAGGGGATTTGTTGGATTGGTTCATATGACAGGATGATGGATAGAGCAACAGTGAGTGAGTGCATGCTGGAGACTTTGTGTATGCTAGAGACACAGAAATCACTGCAGCTACTCAATCTAAGAAGCCTTCTGCCTCAGCAGTTCTATTGCAGCTCTGAAGCTCCCTGGAGAGGTCCTGGTATTGAATCCATGTTGAAAAGCCGAAGGAGCTGAAGTCTAAAGTCTGGGGACAATGCTAGCTGTTGTAGGCATACACAGGAGAAAGGGGGGCTGGAAATGTGCCCATACTGTCTTTCTCTTTCTCCAGCCCATTGGATGGTGCCACCCTTGCTCAGGGTGGATCTGTCCCTAGCTCAGTCTCATGTGTTATCTTAGTTGCTTTTCTATTGCTGTGATAAGACACCGTGGCAGCTTACAGAAGGAAGAGTTTACCTAGGGCTTACAGTTTCTGAGGGCTAGACTCCATGATGTTACATTATGGCACATGGCACCAATCAGGTGGGCATGGTGCTGGAGCAGTAGCTGGGAGTGTGCATCTTGATGTAAAAGCCTGAGGTGGGGCTGGGAGTGGCACAAACTCAAAGCCAACTCCCAGTGACATACCTTCTCCAGCAAAATGCATCTTCTAATCCTTCCTAAGCAGTTTTACCAGCTGGAATGAAAACCCCATTCAGCCTATGGGGACCATTCTCATTCCATCACACATGTCAATCACTACAAACATTCAAGTTAAAGTTCAACCACTCTAAACACATCTGAATCCAAGCCTGTGTTGACACCAAGGCAAACTATCACACATAGGAAGTACATTAATCAGCAAGAGGCATGGAGGAGGGCCCCTCGGTGAATGCTTTTGCCCTCTCCCAGTTACTGCTCCCTGATCTGCACGTCTAGTGTCGGCCTTGGGCACCAGTGTGCTCAAACTCTCCGATTGTAGGTTTCTGTTGACATAGTGTAAATGTGCAAAGGAAGGTCAACAAGCACAGATGTGATGGCCTTACATCACTCAGTGTGTTTCTTAAGAAATCCACATTCCCCGCTGCCTTTTTTCTTTTGAATTTCATCTCCTTTGTTTGGGGTAAATATTATTTTTCTCAATGACGTTGTTAAATCAGATTCACTCTTTCTGGGTCACTGTTCTTTTCCTCCTTTTAAATCTAACCATTATATTTCTTTGGTGGCATATATATGTTAATACAGAGATCATTAGCACGAGTCCCCCTAGGATAGCACATACAAATTTATAAAGTGCTCCAGTTTATCTATCCATTAAAATTAAAAATTAAAGCACGAATCTAACTGCAAGTTGAGTCAATAAATCAGTCCTTTGATTTACTTGCCAGCATCACAAGAATGCCTTTACTTATTCTCAGTAATCTCTTTGGTCCTTCGTGTTGGTGAGAAGCTATTCTGGCAGCAGACCCTCAGAGATCAGAGAACACACTGTGAACATCATCGTTCCCTTAGCTCGTGGGTGCGCCTCACTGCAGACATCCAGGAATTCCTCTACTGTCCACCCATGGCCATGCTGGACCACTCCTGCTTATCTCTGTTGTGCAGAGACAGAGAGAAGCAAACCGCTCTCACCTGAGAAGCAAATCTTCATTTCTGCAAATTTCAATTATGAGTCTTTTCAATGCTTCTTTCAATGCACAAGAATACCAAAATGTCTTTTCAAAAACTTTCTTCTTGGTACTCATGAAAGGCAGTTCTGTACAGACTGAATACTGTCGACACCCTCACAGGTTGGGAGGTTTACCTTCACAGAGAGGATCACCAGTCTGCCTACCATGGGCGAGAAAGAATTAAATGGCATGTAATATCTTTTGCTAGGAAGCAAAGAAAACACTAAGTAGCTGCTGAAGGCATGCAAAAGGGACAGTAGGAGAGGCTTGGAGGGCTATATAGGTGTCTGATCAGGCCGCCACAACAAAACACACAGACTGGATAGATGAGGTCAAGGGATTCATGTAGTAACATCCACAGAGGCTATGAATCCAAATATGTCAGTCAGTTTGGTTTCTCCTGTACCACCCCACCTCAGCTTGTAGATGGCTTCCTTCTAGTGTCCTCACGTGACCTTTCCCCTGTGTCTCTTTTTTTTAATTGTATATATAAGCAGTGGAGATTATTGATAGGCATAAGAATGGGAAGCACAATAGAGTCCCTGAGAAGTTCAAGGCCACCCCTTCCCAGGCTACCACTTTTAGGAATAAGTCTGACATTACACACAGACAACCCAGAGCCACTTCTCAGCCATCCCACTTTGTTTGCTTGCTTGTTTTGAGACAGAATCTAAACATTGATTCCAAGCTGACTCAGAAGTCACTACCCACCTGTACTCCTGCCTCCCAAGTGCACCACTATGTCCACCTGGTTCTCCTGCCTTCATAAGTATCCTTGTAAAAGTCCACTTTGAGATGTGGAAACCTGACACAGGTCCTATATGGAGCCTCAGTAACATGTTCCTTCTTCTGTGGCTTGCTGTGGGTAGATGTGATGATGGGAGCAGAGGTCATCATACTCTGGGGCTTCTCGGAGGCACCCCACATATCTGCCAGAGTTTAGATTAGGAACAGCATGAGATCAGATATTTGAGCATCCACCAGAAAGAGTTGTCTCCAAGGTCACTTAGGGTAACCTGCATAGGTAGCAGGATGGATATACTGCTGAGTAGGCTGCTGTTTGTAGCTGTTGTACTCTGGGTTCCTACAAGGAAGGGACCTGGCTGGTATAAGGGTCTTCTGTCTTTCTCATCTCATAACAATGCCAGGGTTATTGGATAAGGTCCCAGGCATATAAGCTCACTTAACCTGAATGATCTCTGAAAATGCATTATCTTCAAATAAGTCACATTAGGAAGAAGGTTTCAATATGTGAAATGTGTGAATATGTGAATATGGGACCACAGTGCAGCCCAGGATAAGCCTCTGTTCTGTGTTCCTGCCCAAAACAGGTCAATAACGCACTCTCTGGATGTCACAGTATGGGGAACAAAGTAGGTAAGGGTTGGCATATATGACACACATAGCTGGATTTGACTCCTTGTGGCCTCAGGGGCTGAATGTAAGCACATTCTGTTCAGACAGGTTTGTCCCCATGTCCAGTTTTATTGTTTGACCTATTTCCCCTGTTAATTGTTTTATAGAGCAGACAGGACTGGAGGGCAGCAGAGTGTGACCATGCATTGGAGGTCCTGATGCTGTGAGGAAGTTGATTTCACCTTTGGGCTTCTTCCTGACCCTGAAGGAGATAGTCCCTGAAGTGTTGTGTCATAGGACAAAGTGCAATATATCCCCACTAGGGCCAGAGCTGCCTCTGTATCCCAACAGTTGAATTTTCAATGCTTCATGGCATCCTCAAAGCTGAATTTCCCAAAACCAGCTTGAAAGAATTCTCACAGTAACTCTAAAGATAACACAAAAAAATGGAGCCTGGGTGATAAATCAAAAATATAAAATCCCTAAGGCATGCATTTTCTTCCAACTTTCCTTTTTTAAAATTATAAAACAAGCAAAGAAAATTATCTACAACAGAATAATTAGCTCTTTTTTTTCATCCATTGTTCCCACCCTCCAATATGTATCTATCATTTCAACACAGAATACATGAGGTTCTGCTCTGCTCACTCTTCTTAGCCTTGGTTGTATAAATTCTTGAGAAGTGGTATTTATGCCCCCTACCCTTTAAGCTCGGGTGCCTTTGTGACTACTCTGTAACCAATACCACACAGCAAGGAGATGCTGTTTAAGTTTCAAATGCAGGCCAGAAAATGCCACCAAGTTTCAGTCTGTTCTTTTAGGACCTTAGTTCCAGGGGATATTAGCACTACGGAAGAAGGCTGACTGTCCTGAGACTGTCTAGCCACAGAGTCTGCCCTCCAGCATAGTGATGGACAGCCCAGCTGGGCTCATAGCTGAAAGCTAGCGTCAAATCCTGACTATAGGAGTGAGCCATCTCACACTGCCAGTCCCACCAGCTCAGCTGATGTTTGCAGCCCCAGCTGACATTTTGCCTCTACTGCATGAATGACCTCAATGCAGAGAAGCTCGGCTGAGCCCTTTTCAAATTTCTGAAGCTCAAAATTGCCAGCAAAATAAAATGGTTGTTTTAAGCCAGTACACTAGGAGGCAATTTTTCACACAGTGAAAATAAGCAAAGTGAATTTTGGTATCTGCAAATGAGGGGTTGCTATAATAATAAAAAAAAAATGTAAAGCTCATGGCATCATCTTTGAGATCAGACTGCAGGCAAAGGCTGAAAGGGCCATAATCTGATAGCAGTTGGGGTGGTTGTCAGCGAGGGCTTCTGGGAAAGCCAGAGAAACATTACAAGAATTGTAGGCAAAGAAGATCTTTGTCATATAGTGAGAGAAAGTTCAACAAAAGTATCCCCTGTAGGGTGGTAAGTAGAAAACATACCAAGTGAACTCTGTGACCTCCTAAAAAACACATCCAGGCAGTGTGCAGAAGATGCCATCAATGAAAGAAGAAAGGAAGGACCACAGAGAAGATTGTGGGATGCTTGATGGCTAACTCATTTTAGTTCTTCCCTGACCTCCACGTGCATGCCATACAATGTACACACACACACACACACACACACACACACACACACACACACACACAAATCAATAAGTAAATAAATAAATAGAAAAGTAATAGAGCTGAAAACAGAAAAGTGAAGAGGAAAAAGAAAAATTCTATTGTTTTCAGTTAAATCTTACAAGAAATATAAAGGCATTAGTAGAACATTTTGTTTTAATTATGTGTATATACATATATGTGTGTGTATCTACACACACACATAAGGCATGCATACACTCATGCAGGTGCCCCACAGAGGCCAGAAGAGGGCATGAGTTCTCCTAGAGTTGGGTAAAGGGCACGAACTACTCTTAAGGACTGAGCCATGTCTCTAGCCCCATCTTAGCAATTTTTGGAAAGGCCTTGCATTCCCTCGCCAGTCTTCTCATTGACCAGTGAAGTCTGCCTTCCTTTTGAGTTTTGGCCAGGCTTAATGACACACTTGTGGCCAGAAGTCACAACTATGTAATACTAGATAATTTTCTAGATGAGATCACAAAGAGCCATGATGTTCTTGGAGCAGCGGCCCTGAAAGCAACCAAATGTGGGTGAGTGACCAGCCAAAGCTGCCATGTGGGCTGAAGGGGAGCGCTCTGGCTGTGTCTTAGCTAATCTCACAGTTGACAGCTGTCCAGTTGAAATGTCTGAAAGACACCATGCACAGAGAGCCTCCAGTGACTTCATTATGGTCAGAGAGCCAGGTCAAGCCTCCCATAACTACAGCCATGCTGGAGATCTAAACGCACTCCTTGACAAACTCCAAGCAAGAATTTGGACTCCTTCAGAGTTCCTGCTCCAGAAAACAAAACAAAACAAAAAGCCAACAACAAAAAACAACTGTGAGCAAAGCAAAGTGATTACTTTAAACTGTTATGTTTTAAGGTAATTTTGTTATGCGCCAAGCAACAGGGACATGTTGCTACGCAGTCTTCTTAAATGGCCTTTAAATTTCTACTGCTGCTTTCGAGAAAGGACTTCCTCTCTAATATATGTGAAAAAAGCAATCACCTCTATCCTTTTCCTTCAGTAAGGACAATAAAAACCAAGTGGAAAAGAACAAATATTTGTATAACTTCTAATCCTCATGGCCAAATTTCTTTTGAGAAGGATAGTACCAGTTTGCCACCATGAGCTTATGGGCGTAGCGGTTGATTATGACTTTCCCAGCTTTGGGTATTGTAATTTTAAGCCGTGTTTAAAAGCATCACAAATTCCAAAGCCGTTCTCATGTAGCTGGTGTAAAATTCTATTACTCTGATCCTCAGAGAGAATCCATTCTAGCTATAGCCAGAGCCTCTGCAGCTCAGTCTAACCCTGCCCCAACCCCCGCCCCCTCCCTTAAAGCTGGTTGGTGCTTTTGTTTCTTTCAACACCATTGGTCTCTTCCATTCCCTGCCTGTGCTGGAGAGTCAGCCTGAGAGACACTGCTTCATGCCTCCCACAAATCATCCTGACGTTTGTGTGTGCTTTTGTCCATCCTGACACCAACTTCACTGATAGAGAATTTGCTCTGGGTCATCACAGATGGTTTCTTCCATTCTCTTAAATTGATTTTAAAATGTACTCTTTTTCTCTCCTTCCTCTCTTCCTCCTTCTCCCCGCTGCCATGTGTTTGTGTATAAGCCAGATGTTGACCCCAGGTGTCTTCCTCCTTCCCTCTGTACATGTGGACAGGCCAGATGTTGATCCCTGGTTTCTTCCTCAATTGCCCTCCACTTTATTTTTGAAGCAGAGCCCAAAGCGCTCCAATTTTGATAGCTAGATTGACCAGCTAGTGAGCGTTGGTGATCCCCCAGTCTCTGCCTCCCCAGCACTGGGATTACAGACCCACACCACCATGTCAGGTCAGCACGCTTGCCTGGCAAGTACTGTATCATCTGAGCCTTCTCCCCAGCCCTGCAAGGCAGATTTTTAGTTCCTGTTTTTGTGATGAAGCTACTAAGGCTTGTGACAGATGGGAACAGGATCTGGGCCTTGCTTTTGACCCTTGGACTTTGCTCCTCACCTGGATCGTGAGTCCACCGAGTACTGAATTCCCACTTATTTAGAGTCCCAAGAAGAAAGTAGGAAGTGTCAGAAATCCCTGTTGGCTTCTTTCAAATATTGTCTGCATCTTCTAAACGCTGAACTGTCTTTCATTTATTAACTTCTAACTCAGAAATCGATGTTCCATACTCAGGTGGAACAATAGCATTAAAATAGTCTTGGTGAATACAGTTAGAAATTATTTGGAAGAAATAAAAGTGACTATGTCTGTATTCATATAAGAACATTAGTAGGGAAAATGTATTTATTTCAGAAATTTTTATATTTCTTAAATGACATGAGAAGAAAAATAATTTTAGTTTAAAGTTAAGTCTATTTTTTCTCTGGTTCTTCATATTTCTTATTCCTTGGGAGTAAAGTCAAAAGAAAAGAAACCCCTTGAAGACACTAGAAAGCAAGCTGTAAACATGACTTCGCTTCTCCAGAGTATGAGGTCCCTGGAAACAAGGACGTTGTCCCTTGCTGTGATCTTAGTATGTCAACAGCACAGGGCACATATTCATGGAAGGAAGGCACAGACTCTCTAGCTTCCTACCCAACAACCTCCTGATTTCTATGACTGAGAGCATTTGTTCTGAAACTCCAGACCCAGAATCTTCTGTGGGACCAATTGTAGGCTCTTAGAATAGTCAAAGTCTGGTCCTTTTCCTTCTACTGGCTTGTCTCATCCAGCCTTAATATGAGGGAACATGCCTAGTCTTATTGCAATGCCATGCTTGGTTGACATCCTGGGAGGCCTGCCGCTTTATGAAGAGAAACAGAGAAGTAGTAAGAAGGAGGTGGTGGGAAGGGACTGGAGAAGAAGAAGAAGGGGAAATTGCTATTGGGATATAACATATAAAATAATAATAATAATGATAATAATAATAATAATAAAAGAGTATCAGGATTTAAAAAAAATCAGTCTAAACTTGGCTCCCAGGCTAGCCCCTTAGTACTTCAGTTCTTGTGCCAAGCTCATGGAATAAGATTCTGCATTTTAATAGAATCTCCACATTAAAGTTTTCACATAGTGCCTGAACTAGTGTGGACCCTGCACCAGCATCATTTGTATGTGTGGTGGTTTGAAAGACAATGCCCCCATAAGGAATGACACTATTTGGAGGTGTGGCTTTAATGGAGTAGGTATGTTCTTGTTAGAGGAAGTTCATCACTATGGGGCAGACTTTGAGGTCTGCTATGTTTAAGCTGTGTTCAGTGCGGCACACAGTTACTTCCTACTGCCTGCTGATCTGGATGTAAAACTCTCAGCTCCTTCTCCAGCACCATATCTGCCTGCTGTCCCCATGTCCCACCATGAAGATAACTAAATCCAAGAAGAAGGACTAAACCCCTAAAACTTGTAAGCTTCCCTCACCAATTAAATGTTTTCCTTTAAAAGAGTTGGTGTCTCTTCATAGCAATAGAGACACTACCTAAGTCAGTTTCCTTTGGGAACCTGCTAGAATGTTGATTGCATCAACAATTCTTGGTCAGATGCAGAGATGTGTACGTGTAGCCTTCCGGTGTTCTGATGCCTACTAATGTTTAAAAACCACCTTCCCAAATTAAATCTCAACCAACTTGGCCCTGACCTCCCCTTGGATTGAGGCTTTTGGTTGTAGTGAATAAGCTGTTTTCTTATTTCCCATGAGCAAACCCATTGCTTGGGCCTCTCCAGTATGGGGAAATCACTTTCTCTTAAGGCTTTAAACTCCAAGTTTGAGGAGCTGTGAAATTCTCCTGGACTGATTGTATGTCATATGATACACTTAAGCACAAGGAATAGTAATCTCATTCTTCTGACACAACCCTGAAGAGCCCTGACGTAGCACACTGGTGATGGATTCCAGAACATATGGACATATCATGTCAGTGTTATCAAAGGCTGTGAATATAGTGACTCCTTCCCAAGGGTGACCAGTGGCAGGAGTGAAGAAACCTGAGGAACAATCTATGCTCTACTCCCCAAGCAGTTCACCTACAAGACTGCATTTTGCAGTCGGATGCCTTTTCTAACTGACCTCAAGGCTCTGCGCCTGCTATCTGTGGCCCTGCTCTTGCTCCTATGACTTAAAATTGCCTAAATGGCTAAATACACTGTGGTGCTACTCTCCAACATTAAAACATTGCACACAGTTCTAGCATTTTCCATGCAGTGCTTGCTCATCTTGACTGATTCACTGATAGCCTCTCACTTGTCAGCTATTTGGTCTCTTTACAGTTTTGTGAGTATATCTTTGAGTTCTGAGAACTTCATAGTTCTCTAAATTTGTTAAATCAAACCCCTAAATACTCTTGAGCAAAGGAATGCTCAGAATTCACATGGGTGCTCTGTAAATGGGATTTCTGTTTTATAAATGAAAAACACGTATTTGCTATTACAGGTTACAACCTGGAAAAAAAGTGTTGAGTTTAATTTTTAAAATAGTAAATGAGCAAATACTTACAAATACATTCATGCCATTATCTAGCCATTGCTACTCTGCCTTTTGCTGACATAAGCATTTGTAATTATTTTCAAAATGATGTGTCCTTTGACTGGAATTACAAGGCAATAACCCATTTCCAGGTAGCCTTTGGGAAACATATGGAAGTATTTTCTGTAGTGAGACATAGAACTAAAATGGGTCTGCTTGCTGGCTTGCTCTGTTGATCTTGGACATGTCTCTGGGAGCAGAGACAAATTTTATCCTTCTTCCACATACAAATCTTGCAGAAGTTTGTAAATATCTATATCCCTCTGCCTCTAAAGCATCAGTTTACCACCTTGACTGGCCTTTTGACTGTGTGATTGTCTGTAGCATGTAAAATGTGGTATATCTAAAATGAAGACATATTGAAGACTTGTTTTTTACTTATATGAATGTGTGTCGAATTGTGTGTGAGCACGCATGTAAGTGCAAGAGTGCACATGTGTATGAATTCCACACATGTATGCAGGTATTCATATAAGCCAGAAGAGGTCATTATTGAATGCCCTAGGACTCCAGTTTCAGGAACTACTTGATGTGAACGCTGGGAATCAATTATGGTTCTTTGCAATAGCAATGAGTGTTCTTAACCAATGAGCTATCTCTCCAGCCCCTTGACATGATTTTGAATTATGTAAAAAGGTTGAAGCACAGAAACCATAACTGTCTCCTTATAGTTTGGAGGAAGAATAGACATGTTGAAAGCTTGGTCCCCAGTATGCAATGTTAACAGGTGGTTAAAGCTTTAGAGACAGAGGTTAGGGTGGGATCATTGGAGGGCTCAAGGTTGTTCTCATGGGAACCTTGAATTTGTTCTTGTTGTTGTAAACAGTAAGCCTGGCCATTGAATCAGTCTCTAGCTTCCAATCTTTCCAAAGACATTTTTAATTTCACATATGCATCTGTCCTTGTAGTGCAAGCTATCACAGTGACATCATATACCCCGAGACACTGGAGCAGGAGTCAGCACCACATCTTTAAAAACCTAGAAGAAAAAAACTGTAGTAAAAAGTTTCTAGCCTGTCTGACCTGAGGACTGGACCTGCAGTTCCACAGCTGCTTAGCCCCAAATAGTAGCACAAAGGCTTATATGAATTACAAACTGTTTAGCCTAGCTCAGGCTTATTGCTAGCTAGTTCTTACATCTTAACCCAACCCATTTCTACTAATCTATGTTTTGCTACATACAAGATGTAGCTGTGACTTACATCTTGCTTTCTTGGTGGCAGCCTGTAACGTCTCTCTCTGACTCTACCTTTGTCCTTTATCTATGCTGGGATTTTCTACCTGCTTCTAAGCTGCTTTGCCATAGGCCAGAACATTTTCTTTATTATCCAATGGTAATTCACAGAATACAGAAAGACATTCCACAATAAGACTCTTCTTCTTGTACAATGTCCACCTTTAAGTATTTTGTTATAGCAACCAAAGATGAACTAATATCTGGCTTTCATTAAACACACAGTCACATGCTTACCACAGAAGGAATGCTTCTATTGCATGGTTTGGTAGGCCAGCTTGATCACTTATCAGCACATCTTGCTTCTGGTCACAGCAAACAAAAGCCAAAAATCATTGTGATACACATTGTCAACAGAGAAGCCATTGTTACTCAACTCTCCTTTGGATGGTCCTTTGTACCCCTTTGTACCATAGACTTCTGGTACTTTACCTTGTAGCCTCTGAACTTTCTAGAAAAGGCAACCATTAGCCACTCTCACCAGGCCCACACTCCCAGGTCCTGTCACAGTCCTTTCCCATGACAATCCAGGACATCCTTTCTAACTATTGCTGGCTGCTTATTTACCAGCAGATTTGAAAACCCAATTTTAAACAAGGGCTACAAAAAAGCCATGCTATATATGATGAAATCTGGTGATGATGATTTGTTATTATTACTGCTATTCCCAGCCCAGATGGTTCTCCAGATGAAATGGATAAAAATTGGAGCCTCTTTGTGGCTGGTGACAGGTGCAGACTTGGCCCCTCCGGTGGGATTTCATCAGGCTCGCAGCTCACCGCTGGGGCAGGAGCTTCCCACAGGCCTGTGTGTGTTGTAGCATTCCCGAAAACTGTCAAGTGAATAATTGACCTCTTATCTGAAGTCTTTAGAAGATTCCTTTCTGCATATCCTTTGAAAAGCTGCATCCGTCAGGCCCTTTGTTTGCAAGCAACAGAAACAGGCTCTGGCTAACTTGAACAGGAAAGGCATTTATTGGGTAGACATGGGGGTCCTTCCAGAACTGATGGAAGGCCAGAGAGCTAGCCTTTGAACATGTCAAGAACCAGGACAGCCCGTGCAAGGATGGACATTTAGAATCTTGTCAGGGTGTTGAGGAAGAAAAGAAAGTACCACCTCTTTTGGATAATTTCCCTCAACAAGATTTTTAAGTTGTGGCACACAGTGTTTGATGGCTTAGGGTTGTCTTAGGTATGTTCCTGGCTGCACCAGGGTAGGGCCTGTGGTTGGCACAGCTGGACAAGTAGCATGCAAGAGATTGTCAAGACAAAATTATGCTGAAAAGGAAAGACTTCCTGGAAAGTAGGGAGATGATCTCAGAAAATTCTTCTACATAAAAACATTTCTAAAACTGAGCAAGACTGACCATGCCAACAACTTCAGGACACTGAAAATCAACCAAGTGTGTCCAAACCCGCTGATGCTTGACTGAGGTTGAGATGCAACTCGATGGTGGTTTTGTCTGGGGATTTCCTATCACCCTCTCGGTTACAGGAACATGGTGAGGTCTAACAGAGCAAGGCACACTAAGAAAAGCAGCAGCTTGGGGTGGAGAGATGTCTCCATGGTTAAAGTGCTTGTTACATAATCATGAGGACCTGAGTTCAGATCCTTGGCATACACACAAGGGCTGGGAATTGAGGTGTACGCACCTGTAACTTAGTGCTGGAGAAGTGGAAATGGACAAGCTCAGGGGCTTGCTGCCTGGCCAATCTAGGTCTAAAGGAGAGCTCCAGGTTCAGCAAGGGACCTTGTCTTAAGAATTAAGCTGGAGAACAATAGAGGACATCAATCTCTGGCACGTGTACTTACATATGCATGTATGCACACTCGCGCACGTGTGCACACACGCGCGCGCACACACACACACACACACACACAGAGTGGTAGCTTGTCTTCCTGAAGAGGCTGGCTTGACTTGACTATAAAAGAAACCTATGCATCAGAGAGAACTATGATGATTGACAGTGTATGTGACATTAGTAAGCAGGTGGGAAGGACCCATATTGCAACGAACCTAAGATTACAATGACAAATCGGAGACTAGAAATGTAGACAGAATCAGAGAGAGGCTTCAAAAAGCTGAGCATCTATTTCAGGCCTTGTTGATGGGTTGAGGTCTGAAAGGCTATGGCCTGTACAAGGCTAAAGGCATGCTCAGGAGAGATTGAAAAGAAGTCTCCAGCTATTGGCACATTGCTGACTAAATGTGAGAAACCCTGTGTCCTAGCAGAGAAGACACAAATGCCTAGCGGAAAGGAAGAGCGGGGGCAGAATTTTAATTTTACTTGAAATTTGAATGCAACAAAGGGTGGATGCTGCACAGTTGTGGTATGTGTGAACACGACCCCTAGTCAACTGGCAAGCCATGGGAATCAAAGGCTTATGGTAGGAAAAAAGGTCAGAAGTAAAAACAAATAAAAGAGGAGGGGGGGGGGAGGAGGGGGAGGAGGAGGAGAGGGAGGAGGAGGAAGGAGAAACTTGGCAGGGACATGAGCAGCCATGCTCTATCACAGAGTTACTCCACAGTGTCAGTACAAATAAATAACAACAACAACCAAACAGAAAGTGTAATAGCGCCCAGAGAGTGTGAAAATCACAGAGGAATGGCTCCAACAGCTTGTCTAAAATTTCCAGTTTTCAGTTGAAGTTTACTAGATTCTCATACAAACAGGAAGTGAAATGAAAAGAACAGGGAAAAAGCTGTAGGTAGAAAATGTCTCTCAGAGACATTGGGCTTCAGAAAAATGTCCCAAAGCATCGAACACATGTGTTCATGAGCCAAGGAAAATTATATTTGTTAAATTAAGAGAAAATGTAGTGACAGTGACTTCTCAGAGGTCAACCAGCAATAAGTGTGGACACTTGGATCAGTTCTTTGAGAATTCACCCAAGCTTACCAAGTATTTTACTCATATTTGTTCTCATCTCCTTCCTTATCTTCTCTCAGATCCACCCAACCACCTTCCAACTTCCAGTTCTACCTTTTTTTAAAAAAAATAATCTACCAATCCATTTTGTTTTGTTCATCTACTCATAGGTGTAGGTCCATCCACTGTAACATGGTTGACCTACTAGGGGCCACGCTCTTACAGAAAGATGATTCACTGTTTCCCCAGAAGCCATCCGATGCCTATAGTTCCTCAGCTAAGTGTGGAAACTCATGAGCACTTCTTCCCTCAAGCTGACATGCTGATTGGCTTGATCTTGTGGGGTAACTATATCAGAGAACACACATGGACCCTTAAGGCCAAATAGAGAGTTGTTATAGCTGGCCAGTGGCTACAAGGTGAACTTGTCCAAATCATAGATCTCTGAGACTTACTGTTCTTTTTAAGTATAAAACCAAATTATGGCTTGGCACCTTCACATAACAAGAACAGTTGGTAAGAAGTGGAACTACATCAGGTGCTAGGGAATCCTCCAAGAACTCACAGGATGTCCCCGGCTAGGTCTCCAACCAATAGCAAAGGTGTTGCCTAAACAGGACTTTCCCTATAATCAAATGAATAACCATCCCAAGTGCCATCACAGAACTTACATCCAACAATGCATAGAAGTAGAGGCAGAAATACATGACTGAGCACTGGGCTGAGTCTCTGGTCCAGCTAATAGTGGGGGAAGAGATCTGTATGAGCAAGGGAATAAGATCTATGAGAAAAATTCTCACAATGATGGCTGGCTGGAGCTCTGGGGAGTGTACTGAGAGAACCAGCTGAAAAAGGAACTAAACCCTCCAAGGATAGGCAGCTGTCCACTGACATGGCCAGTATGTACAACCTCAAGGGGAAGGTTCACACTGTGTTTGACTGGAAACTTGGAGCTCATTCCCTCCAGAGGAACACCTAACCCAGTCTGGACATTAGGATGAAGAAATTGGACTTGCCTGGAGTAGATGCTGAGCTAATCCACCTTGGGACCTCTTGCCCTTTCTGGGAAGGGATGGGGGGATGGGGAGGAGAGAGGCTGAAGGCTGACTGGGAGAGGTTGGGAGGGGGAAGGGAATTGGAACAAGGGAATACATGGATAAAGAAAAACCCACTTTATTCTATAAAAATAAATAAATGAATAAAAAGAAGTGGAACTACAATAGCCAAAAAAAAAAAAAAAAAAAAAAAAAAGAAGAAGAAGAAGTTTAGTATGCTTAGGGAATTTTCCACAACTGTGGAGTATAATGGATTGGGACTTTTTGTTTTGGCAAGTAATGCATGCTGGGTTCTTAGATCAGATGCTACCTCTAACATGGCATCAGTTGTGCTGAGGTCTGGGGACATTTGTACAGGCAACCACGGATGCTGTGTTCATGAGTGCAGAGGCCCTATCATCATGTCCAGAAGACACTGTGTTAGCCTACTCCTGCCTGACCTCTGGCCCTTACAATCTTCCCATACCCTCTTTCTTAGAAATTCCTTAGCTTGAGGTAGGGGGCTGTTATAGATATCCCCTTATCCCATTTGTGGTTGAGCTCCCTAGTCACTTATTTTCTCTGTTTCGGCCAATTGTGAGACAACTGGTGCCCAAAGAAACTTCTCTGATGTGGTCAAAGCTGCACTAATCCATGGGTGTAGAGATATGAATTTAGAGGGCAGTTCCATACTATGTCCAAGTAGCAAAATAGTAAGAGTAGATTCATCCCTGGGTCTGTGAGATCTTCAACCATGGGTTCTGGAACACAGTACCAGGAATGTGTTTCCTCCTGTGGACTGGGCCTTAATCAGATCAGACCACTACTGCATCAATGGACATATCCTGCCACAGTGGCTGATACTGAGCTTATGAGCTTCATAACTAGGTCAGAATGTTGAGGACTTTCCCCCAGAAGCCTTTAAAATACCTTCCAATACTATGAAATCCCACCAGCAGGAAGAAAGCTTCCTGGCAGTACCAATTTATGGGTAGTAGAATATGCCTGATATGACTGGCAGAATTCAAATAACGTCAATGGGGGGGGGTTAAGCAGGGAGGGGACTGAGAGGGGAAGGAAGGAGAAGAAAGAGATAACTAACACTGATAACAGTTTACAAAGCCATGCAGAAGGGCTGATGGGTTTGTCTTCACGTTCACTGGTTTATTAATTATGCTATCTCAAATAGGAAGTTGAGCTTTTGGGATAAACTTTCCATTTCACTCAGTTTATTTTCAACTGAACATTTGCCATTGAATTCTTTTAAAAAGATAGTACTAGAGCCTGCACACTTGTGTCTGCATGAACACACACACACACACACACACACACATACACACACACACCAGTCTTGCCTTTGCTTGCTAGGTCTTCTGAGTATCTTTCATCTACTTTTGCAGACCAAAGAAACCCTGTACAAAAGTGGGCCACATTTGCAGAGTGAGACACAATGATTGCCTTAGACCAATCTGAATTTATCCAAGCGGCCTGGAAGAGATGTGGATCCAGGGACAAAATCAGGACTCAGCCAGCATGGAAGGAGAAAAGGGTCAGACACCTTTCAGCAGGGGGTGTAGTCTAGGGCCAAATGGCCAGGCAGATGGACGTGAGAGGGATAGAGGAGGATCTGAGCTGGTGAGGCCTCCCTCTTCCTGAGTGTCAAGTGTGGCACTTGAGCCTCTTGGACACTAGATATGCAGATAGGGGGAGATGCTGAAGGCAAACCCCACCATCTAGTCCTAACAGAAATGAACATCTGCCCACACAGAAATAGAGCAATGTCTAAATTTGCCTAATCACGTTAGTTCCACAATTCTTCCCTTCCCTTCCAACAAGCCCAGAGGTGCTGTTGGTCTCTCTGGGAAGTGAGAGACAGGCATGTTATCAATCTCTGGGAGGTAAGCTACAAAGATGAGTTTTCACAGGAGATAGGTCCATTGTCTCAGCTTGGATGCTGCAATGGCTAGGAAACATATGGTCCCTTTTCTTCGGGAGTATATGCTATGCTGTACCAAAAATCCAAGACTGAAATCAGGGGGACTTTCTCAGTGCTGAGGGTTGGGATGACAGCCTGGTCTACTGCTGTCATTTATGCCTGCAACAACACAGTAACATTCTCTTGATTTCTCTCTTTC
Organism: Sigmodon hispidus; assembly: GCA_004025045.1. Classification (NCBI taxonomy): domain Eukaryota; kingdom Metazoa; phylum Chordata; class Mammalia; order Rodentia; family Cricetidae; genus Sigmodon; species Sigmodon hispidus. The sequence continues at coordinate 25,956 of PVIH01015930.1, forward strand.
TTTCTCTCTCTGTCTCTCTCTCTCTTTGTGTCTTTTTCTCTCTGTTTCTGTCTCTCTCTCCTTCTCCCTCCCTCCTCGGTCTCTCTCCTTCTCTTTCTTTCCCATAAGTTATTTAAGTGACTATGAGCAGTGCTCGACTCCTATCTGGCTCCATCTGACATGGAAGCCTGTGTCCTTGCCCTTGGTATATGGGAAGGACATGTCCATTAGATTCTGTGAGAGGGATCTGTTGGAGAGAGGGGAAGACAGCAAAGATCTTCTAAAAGGAGAGCAGTCCGTGGAAGCTCACCTTGAGCCATGAGGAGAATTTATTATACACCTTCTTTCCTTTCCACAGGAGGGGAACAATGAATCTTCCAAGGTCATGATACAAGTCACCAGTCAAGCCTGGCCTGTCACTCAGTGTTCTTAATTCCCGCTATTGGGCTCAGCTAAGGAAGCACTGTGGTGGGGCTCTGTCAGCACAAGTCTGGAATAAAGCAGCTACCTGCGAGATTTCCCTGCTGCCTCCCCACTCCACAAACAACCTTCTCCTTTGCCCCTCCTCCCAATTTATAAACTGACCCTGGAAATGCCAGGATGGGAGCATCACATTGGCCATGAGGGACTCGGTCAACTTCTTTGCCTTCTGGCTGTTCTAAACAAACAAAGGGCAGTGCACAAGTTATTAGTAAATACCAAGGCTTAGTTTATTGTATAAAACTTCAATCCAACAAATAAATGAGCCATCAAGTTTGAATTTATGTAGCATTCAAAACACATTAAAGCCATTTGACCATGACAAAGGCCTTTTCCTGCTCTGAATGATGAAGCCAGTTCCGCAAATACCCTTCGGATGAGACATTAAGCAGGTCCTTTCAGTTTGTCCCCAGGGACTGGCAAGGTGGAAAGGAAAGGTCCTGGCACTCTCTCTAAAGGATTCTTCAGGGAAAATCCCATCCTGGCTAACATCTCCTTTCTCCAGAAAAAGGTTTGTAAACCTATGGCAGTCCGAACAATGATAGCCACTCAACGAAGGCCCTCCAGCTGGCCAGCACCACACTGCTATTAACCTTGAGGTACCCCAAAGTCACCAGGGGATACCTGGGTTCTCATTGAAGCATGAGGAGAACTCATGCTAGAAGGTTCTGATTGCTTTTGTAGCCTGTCTCTGAGCATTTTCTCCATCTGCAAATCAGTTATGATAATACCTCTGATGGTGACGAGAAATGAAGGTTACAATGTGGGAAAGAGCCTTGATCAGTTCAAAGTGAGCACTGGGCACCACGCATAAGGACCATGGGACTCCTCCCCACTGTCTCTCATCTTAGCTACAAAAGGTACAAAGCTCTGCAGCTCTGTGGGTACCAGGAGTTCTTCTCCGGGGTGGCAGCTCCTTTGGTTGTGGAGAGGACCAAGATTTGGCTCTTAGGAATCAAGTCCCATCTGATCAAGGACTGAGGTATAATCTAAACATGAAATCCTTTGAAAAGCCTTTGATAGGAAAGCCGAGAGAGAGAGAGAGAGAGAGAGAGAGAGAGAGAGAGAGAGAGAAACTCTCTTGTTTCCTAGTGTGCTCCAAGTCCCCACTTAAATAAGGAGCAAAGAAAACCTCTAAAAACGTTCCTCTAAGAAACACTATCAGGAGGGAATTTCAGAGGCAGCAGGATTGCTCAGCAGGTAGACATTTGCCATACGAACCTGGGGACTGGAATTTGATCTTCACACTCATGTAAAGGTAGCTCATGAGAGCTCAGTCCACAAAGCTGTCATATGGGCTCCACATTCTCAGCAGCACATACATCCTCACACTCATTATGGAAACACACATAATAACAATAAAATACATTTTTAAAAAGCAGATGTGCGGTGAGTCTGGATTGGATTCGGGGGTAGGAAAAATGTAGTCAACATGTGCTAGCATGATGTTAGCTATGAACACTAAAGATGGGTAAGACAGAGGCCTTGCTCATTCAGAGAGCCATACACACAAACATGGCACCCACAAGCACTCTGGTGAACAGTATGACAGGTCTTACATCCCTTGGCAGAGTACAGTCTACCCACATTGTTTAAAGAGCTTCAGGGTTAGGATTGATTTGTGTGTAGAATTTTCTGATCATTTAAGAAATTAATTCACCTGTATATGTAAGTATATAATGGTGACATTGTATTTATACAGAAACAAATTCATGTGCATGAGTGTGTGTGTGTGCATATGTGTGAGTGGCAGCTGAAGGTCGTCATAGAATGTCTTCTTCTTTAACTGTTCTCTGTGTTATCCATTGGAACAGGTTCTCTACTAGAGCCCAGAGCTCACCAAGTCTGCTAGTCTAGCTAGGCAGGAAGTCTTTCTCTCTGGTCATAAACTGGGCATACATCTGGGCTGCCATTCTGACCCAGAATTTATGTGAGTGCTGGGAATCAAACTTTAGGTCTTTATGCCTATACAGCATGACTCACTGAGCCATCTCTCCAGCTCCTGCGGTCACATGTCTCCCTTCCACCTGCAGGACTGTGGGCATAGCCTCCTCACTGTCAGCTCAGATGACTGATGTTCCTGGATGCTCCATAAGGATGGTCCATACAATTCTCTGCTTGAAGGAACACTGGGCAACACAGGGGAGTGAATGTAGCGAGGGCTGGAGGAAGAAGAGAAGCAAGAAAACACACCTAGTCCCTCGTTTTCAGAGTTCTGAGCCTTTAGGGGAGAGCTGAGAAAATTAGATAGTTTTTAAAATTCAGGGCTACACTTTCAGCTTTGTTTTATCATCACAACTTCCCTGAGAAGCAAATACTCACATCTTCAGTTTTCAGTCTAAGTAAAGGAGGGTCAGAGTAAGCACCTTTTCCAAGGTCCAGAACTTATAAAGTCAGAGTTTAATCCCAGACTCCATCCATTCATGCATCAAATCTTTCCAAGACATCACCTGTGCCTGGCACTTAGTGTAAAGAGCTTAGTATACAGAGTGCATCAGATGTGGATGCACTCCCATTACCATATAGATAGGAAGAACAGAAAAAGTAAATATCTAAGTGAAAAGATGTTGTGTTGGATTTATGCAACAAGAGTGGATGCCATGAAGGTGGTACCTTCTGGAGGACAGTGAAGGAAGGAACCCGTTTGGTTCCAGATGGCCACAGAAGGGCAATCTGAAGAGGTACAATTTAAGATAGCCTTGAAAGAGTCATAGAAATGGTTTAGTGGTATAGGTATTTGAAACTCACACAACTTGTCCTGTGACCTCCACATGCACACTGTGGGACAAATGTGCATGTGAGCGCGCACGAGCACACACACACAGACACACACACACACACACACACACACACACTGCATAAAATGTAATAAAAATAGTTTTAAGATGAGAAAACATTCAGGAAAAAGAATGGACTGAGCAGGGGGATTTGAACTCTGCCCCGACAGAGCTGCCTGATGGCCAAATCAAGGGCAAGACATCTAAGCAGTGAGGCTCAACCAATGCTAGAGAGGAAACTAGGGAAAGACACTTCTGTCATTGCTCAGTCAGGGGCTTTCTGGTAGCCATAGAGAGATGTCACTCACAGGAGATGGATTAAAAACAAGGACAACCAGACATTAGTCACTGTCTGAATTCTTCCCAAATTCTTCATGCAAAGCATTAGGAGAAAATACCGAGGGTGTGTCTGGAGACTGGGTAGGGACTGACCACACAGTGACCTCTTGTCAGCCTGACTTCTGGAACCCCCAAAGAGAGCACTACTGCTATTTACATTTCACTGTAAGTCAAACTAGCTTCAACCAACGAGGCTGTGTAAACTTGTGTTTAATGTCAGGTTTATATTAATATTTACTTTAACAAGATTGATCGTTTACATAACAATGCATACGGAAAGTCTGGGCTACATTTGAGTTTACACACATTTGCATAGTGTTTACAGATTGATTGATTAGTCGGCCTGTGCATAAATCCGAGTAAACTGCTAGTTGTTTGTTTATTTTTTCCACTGGGCTTTGCAGCCTATATCTTAATAAATGGCTAAACTGAGCCTAAGTCCTCTATTATAACCTTCACAGAAGATTTAATAATTTTGAAAAGTAATTTTGCCTGAAAAAAAAGAATGAGATGAAATCAAAGGGGTAATTTTTCCCCCTTAATCTTCAGTACTGAATAGTTCAAAGAAAAAAAAAAAGGAACCAGCTTAAACTGGATTTAACAGAGATATAACCAGGCCAGAGAGAAACATAGAGCCCAGATTCTGACCTTGGCCCTTCCTGATGGTTTCCCAGGGAAGCTTGGCTTGGACAGTGGCCTTGACAAGAACAATGCATTGCTACAGCAAGTGAAACCAAGAGGTGCTACTTTCTTTCTGTGACACCCTGAGCACCCCCACCTGGCTGAAGAATCATTTGAGACAGTTCAAACACCAAACACGTGGCAGACAGGAAGAGGGAAGGGGTATAAGACGATCCGGAAGTGATGAAGACAGAGTCTGTGAATGGGGCCTTATGCTCTGCACCTATGAGAGTTGAATCAATCTCTCAGCACGTGACTCATGACCCACACGAACATCTGCAGAACTCTGATTTTGGTTCTCCGTTCCAGTACCCTTCCACTCACCAATGGGTGCCACTCACACATGCCCAACCCTCTGCTGAGAGAGTTGGGGATAAACAACTTCTTAAATAGAAGAAATGCTTTCTTTGCTCAGAGTGTGCTATCACGAGGGAGCTGGCTATTGTTGATTGTGTTTAGGCTCAAATGCAAGCTGAAGGCTAGAACTTTTCACAGTAAGAAAGGGCCCTGCCTGGAGCTCTTTGGGGAGTTTGGGGCAAACTAAACAGACATAGGGCATCCTATATGATTGGCTCTGAGTGTGTATTTAGCAAGTGGGAGGTAGAACAAAATGGTGAAAGCTGTCTGTGATTATAGGGTCCTGGATATTTGGGGCTAATGGTGATCAAAGTCACTTAGCTCCTTGGATCCATTCTGTGGGTAGCAGCTGGACTTCTTGCAAGTTCAACATAGAGTCGTTAGGCCCTCTGGGCTCACTGTTGAAGTTCAGGGTTGGTTTACTAGCCAGGTGGCTGCAGGCTGAGTGTCATAGCTCTGTTCTGCCTCTAATTCAATGCTGGTCTATGTGTGTATTCAATTTCTCAAGATACATGTGCTTTACCAATGTGTCATGTTTTCTGTGGGCGTGTGTTTTAAATTTACTAACTGGTATTATGCTAAAAACATCTTGGCTTCTTAGTTTTTTTTTCTTAACTGAGTTTCATTAGTTAAGAATGTGTCTGGAATGTTGTATATAAACAGTTTGCTGCCCTCCAGGGCTGTGTGCTTTTTGTAGCAGGCAGCACTGGCATGCATCCCTGTCCCCATTGGTTACATCAAGTTGTCTCCAGTTTCTAGTCCTTGTGACAAGATTAGGGGAGGCATTCTCATGTTTGTTTAATGAAAGCATATCTCGGCAGAGCCCTCTGTTCAGACAGGAGTGTTGAGTCATAGGAGTGTTTTACTTCATGCTACCGCTGGCTGGTTCTTATGATGGCAACTGACAGTGCACAGGAGTCCTCCATTCTCCACACCCTTGCCAATACTTCACAGCACTTGAGGCTCATCACAAGCAAAGGCTGTGGGGACCTGAGTGGTATCCATTTCAGTGATGGCTTCACTTTTACCTTCTCTGTCGTAGGTGAGGCTGAGCACCTGACCACATATTTATTACCCTTTCCATATGTTGTCTTCAAAAGCTTTCTGTTTATTCCCTTGTCCATGCTCTCCTGATTCTTGTTCTTTCCTGGTTTACTTACAGAAGCTCTGTGATCTGTTGGTTTTGGAGGTTTACAAGTGTTTTCTCCTAGTCAACCACCTTCTTACAGTTTTGGTAAATGAACTTTTAATTTTATATAGATTAAAAAACAAATGTGTGTGTGTGTGTGTGTGTGTGTGTGTGTGTGTGTGTGTGTGTGTGTATGTGTATGTGTACCTGCATGTCAGTGCCTATGAAGACCAGAAGAGGGCATTGAATCTCTTGGAGCTGAAGTCACAGACAATTGTGAGTCACCCAGTGTGGGTGATGAGAACCAAACTCAGGTCATCTGCAAGGGTAGCAAGAGCTGTTAACTGTGATCCATGTCTCCAGATCCTATTCTTACTAGAAGATTTATTTGTTTATTTTATGTGTATAAGAGTTTTGCCTGCATATATGTCTGTGCATTGTGTTCCTGCTGGGTCTGAAGAGACCAGAAAAGGCCTTTAGATCTTCTAGGACTGGAGTTAACGACTCTTGTGAGCTGCCATGTGGGACTCAGATCTTCCATGACAGCAGCAAGTGATTTTACCCACCAAGCCATCTCTCCAATTCCAACACCTCTAAAACTTAATAAAGTTAATTTCATTAGTTCTTTGTATATTTGGATGCCACTATTTTAAGAAATTCCACCTTAGCCTTAAGAAAGCAAGAATGTGTCTTTCTCAGCTTCTCTCAGCTTTATTGGGAGGTTGCTTTGTTTCTTTAACTAGACAGGGTCAGTTAACTTGGGATGAAAAAAAATACACTTCACTTTTAACTAACATTCAATAGACTATTTTCTCTATTTTTTTTTTTTAGTGTAAATGTCAGGCACTAAATCGGAGTAGTATTAACATACATTGAATTTGTCACCAAAATAAGTTAAATATATTTTTACTTTAAATCTACAGTTGGTGGAGATAACTTACATTTTTGTTTAGGCTCATCACAGTTTTTAAATTACTGTAGTTTTTCAGATTTCATACTAGGTCTTATCAGTTCATGTTTTAGTTTAAAAGACACAAATTTTACTCTGCATTACTCTACATAATTGGTTTCCCTGGTAATCATATTCCTTTTTACACATTTAAAAGCGTTATTCTGAGAAAAAGTGTGTAGGTGTCTTCAGATTGTCAAAAGGATGTTTGGTAAGAACAGGGCCATGGAGCTATGTCTTCTCAGTTGGTCCTATGTCTTTGTTCACCTTTGTATGTGCCTTGAATCGGATCCTTGCCTCATGGCATAGGCCAATGCCATGGACAGATCATCTGTCTCTTCCTCAGTGGGTTTGCTAGTCATAATTACAGCATAGCTCTGTACATGCTATAGCTTCCTCTGAGCCTGTGCTTATAAAATATAAAAGCAGGAGTCACAAGGATTATGGCATGTCACACCCAGGAAGTTTGCATTTGAGGTATTAGGTTAATATCTCTTTTTTTAAAAGTATTATACATTAATTTACCCTAGAGTTTATTCTAATATTTAGAACTTTTAAACCATGAATGAAAAGAATAATCTAAGAAGTTGTTTTGGGAGAAATTTTGCATTCTTTACCTAGAATTGGCAGAGGGTTGTTTTTTTTTTAATTTTTGTTTGTTGGTTTGTTTGATTGATTGATTGTTTTTTTTTTTTTTTTTAAGACAAGGTTTCTCTGTGTGGTCCTGCCTGTCCCCAAACTCTGTAGACCAGGCTGTCCTCTAATTCAGGTCTGCCTGCCTCTGCCTCCTGAGTGCTGGGATTTAATAAAGGGCCAGTTAGCAAACAAAGGTCTCACAAACCTAAACTTCTCTTCTCTGTCCTTGAAAAGCAGCCATAGATGATATAAGAGCAAGAGACTTTGCTTCCAAAAGCAGACTGGCTAGGGCTGGCCCAAAGCCAGCCAGTCAACCTCTGTTCTGTATCACTCAGGGTGTTCCTCACCTTACATCAGGTTAAGAACATTGTGAAACTCAACAAAAATTTAATCTTCAATAAATGATGTGGGCATGCTGTCCTTATTTGATACCCCAGCTTATTTATAATGTTTGACATGCTAAAAAATTATAGTCCAAATGGCCAGTGGTAAGGATATCATTAGGAAAACCATGGCAAATCTAAATAATAAAATATTGCACAAACACTTAATATGTTTTTATATATTACTGGTAATATGCACATTTTTGACATATTGTGGCTTGGAGGCCAGGCTGAGCTACATAGTGAGACCCTGTCTAAAACACTGAAATGAAGTAAGAGCCTAAGCAGGATGGAAAACTACTGCTAGGTATATTCACACATTTGAGCATATGCAGCTAAATGAGGCTTTTATTTTCCTCTGAATACTTTTCTATGTTCTTTATAACTTCTCCAATGGGGTTGTATTATTTTTGTAAGAAATGGTATCAGATATGGCCACACAATCCACAGTATTTATGCAAGGCAAAAAGTTTTACTTCTGCCAAGACCGCAAAGCGATGCCAAATGAAGCAAGTAAGCACATACAGCCAGGCTCCTGCTGGGAATTCATTCCTAAGGCAAGGAGGTCCTGTGCCTTACTGAGTGCTCAGAACTCGCCTCACACTCTTCTGGGACTGTCTAATATAGAGAGGAACAGTGCCCTGAGAGAAATGAGCCAAAATTTTGTTTTGACCCTGGAGAAATTAGAATTTTTGCCAAGTGGCTTTCTGCATTTTTTTTTTAAAAAAGAATGAAATTTTGTACCATTTAAACCTTGGTAACAAAAAAATACAGATGTTTACATTTTCCAGAGTTTTAACTGGAAAACAAAAATCTAAAAGTGTTTAAAGAGTCACATTTTTCAAACAATCTGCAATTATTCTCTTAACTTCAGGAAGCATCGAGCAGATAAGGCAGCGGAAGCTCATTTAGTCACTTCCTGGGAATGTGAGATAATTGGGGATATAGCAAAACCATTTGTGAGTTTAATGTCTGAATGGACAACATCAAATAATCATTAAGAGATAAATATTCTAGAAACTGACTTATGAACAGTTTGGGCTCCTGTCAGGACGGTGCATAGGCTGTGAGAATTCACCAGGGGTTCTCTGATAAGCTTTCTAATTGCTAAATGTAGATCACCGTCACCAACATCCCCATTTTATAGATCAGAAAACCAAGGCTCATAGCTCCTTAGAACATTGTCCAAGCTCCATGTATGCAGAAATAAGGAACATAGGTTGCAAAGCTGAGGCACTTATTTTCTCTTGCCTGAAAACTACTGGTAGAATCTCAGTGATGCCATTTGCTGATGCTCTAGCATTCATGGTGCTCTGGGTTCAAGCCCTAGGACTGAATGAAGAAAAAAAATGAGACAGGTGGTTGCACTCATTCATTAAAGCAGTTCTCAACAGGTTCATTACAGTCAGACTCAGTGTCTCTCTGCTTCTACTCACTTCTAAATGGGCTGTTTCCCTTTAAACAGTCTCATTTGCAGACGTTTCACTAACTTAGACAAGAAACACTCAGTTTTCTTTTGGGGGTTCCCCTCTTTGCCTAAGTCTTACCTGGATTACTTAGCTTCTATTTTCCTGCAAAGCACTGTGAAATGCTTGCCTGGGGAGATTTGACCTTGGAGGGCTTTCTGTAGAAGGTGCCTTCCGTCTCTATGGACTCTTGAGAATCACTGGTTGCTTTCAGGTTTGTCCAATAGGCCCGCTTAGCCCTCAGTTTATGGCATTTGCACTGACTGTTTCCTCCTGGAATCTTCCAATGGTTGAGCTCTCATGATTCAAACATCATAACTTGGTAACATCACCACCTCAGGAGTTTCCATTAAGTCCATATCTAACTGTCCTGGCTAGTTTTATGTCAACTTGACAGAAGTCATTTGAAAGGAGGGAATCTTCCATAAGGTCAGGCTGTAAGGTATTTTCTGAATTAGTGATGAATGAGGGAGGGCCCAGTCCACTGTGAGTGGTGCCATCCTGGAGCTGGTGGCCCTGGGTTTTATAAGAAAGCAGGCCGAGAAAGCCATGGGGAGTGAGCCAGGAAGCAGCACTTTTCCATGGCCTCTGCATCATCTCCTGCCTTCAGGCTCCTGCCTTGTTTGAGTTCATATCCTAGCTTTTTTCAATGATGGACGACAATGTGAAAGTAGAAGCCAAATAAAACTTTTCTTCCCAACTTGGTTTTAGTTTTTAATTGTGGTGTTTCATCACAGCAATAGAAACGCTAACTATGTACACCTTTAATCTAATCCCAGCATTCAGGAGGCAGAGGCAGGTGGATCTCTGTGAGTTTGAGGCCAGTTGGTCTACAGAGTAATTCTAGGGTAGCCAGGACTATTACACAGAGAAACTCTGTCTCTTAAAAACAAACAAAAAAATAAAAAAAAGGAAAAAAGGGAGAAAGAAAGGAAGAAGAAAAAAGTAAACAATCACTAAGACAAGTTAGTAGCAGTATAGTGGAGTATTGCTGTTTGGGATATGATGGTGGAAGGACTTTGGAACTTTGGCCTAGAAAAGCCACTGGGTGTTGAGAGCTCAGTGAGCTATTCTGTGGGAGTTTGGAAGGTAAGAAAGCTGAAAACAATGCAGATGATGGAAGCCTGGCCTGTGGAGTTTCAGAAGGAAGAAAAGGCTCTACTGGACCATTTGGGTGAAGAATCTATGGTTCTCGTCAGCTGGAGCTGAAGAATCAGCTGTGATTAACAACAGACCAGAGCCGCTGGATTAAAATTTTTACTTTGCTAGGACAGTTGACAACGGTCAGCTAGAGCTGGGAAGGCAGCGATGATCAAGAAGAGAACATCGTTGAAATCTTCTGGGAAGTGTGTCCTGGAGGTCAACACACAAAAACTATGTCCCAGAGACAGTCAAGGTTGTATCTCATGCTTGTAAGTATTCCTGACACTCCACATGGTGAAGCTAACATGGCTCCGGCAGGACACATCTCATACAGAGGCACACCCCTAAACGTGGCTACGTAAACCCATGCATACCCCTTCTCTTAAAAAGGGACACCATGTTGCAGTCTGTCTCTCCTCTCCTGCTTTTCTGTTCCTGTACCTACCTGGGAACTCTCTTAAATAAACTCTCGAGTGGCCTTGATAGTGCGAGTTTGTGTGTGTCTTCTCATGCACAAAACCAACAAAGCTAGCTGCTGAACTTGGTAGTATAAGAATCACTCAGGTAGTACCGGTTTTGTAGGCATGAAAGGGTTATGGGGAACACACAATAGAAACCCTAAGAGACCTTCTTACATACCACCTCACTCCTGTGATCTGATAAATGTTTTTCTTCCCAGTACTTTATACTATATCCACATCATTCATTTCTGAATGTATGTTTTCTACTGCCCCTCAAGAGTATCAGTTCTCTGTGGCCAGGACTCCTGATCACATTTATTGCTACAGTTTCTATTCCTGGCTCTAACAAAATCCTCACGGAAGAGTTGTTGAATAAATTATCCCTCATTATCTTTCCAGTAACTCAGGAATCAGGTGCTGGTCTGCAATCCAGGAAACTCAGACTCTGGGAAGCTCAAGGATTTGCCTGAGTCCCACAAATAAAACTTGGTGAGCACAGGCATAGTTTGTTGTTTATTTATATTATTTAATGACCTCCTACTGAGTTTCTCGGTGAAGGGAAGATTCTCTAGGGCTTAAAAACAATGGGTACCTGACTCTTTACAATGCAGAGATGACAAGGTGGTTTATAAGGTCACAAGTACTCAAAGGGAGAAAAGACTCCTGACTGTGAAAGTTGACATCACGGCCACTTGAGTTTGGACTCACCTAGGAGACACAGTTCTCCATGTGCCTCTAGGGAAATCTAGAGAAACTCATCTAAGGTCCCTCCTCTATGTGGATCAAACCATCCCAGGAGCAAGATGGGGTCTCAGACTAAATAAAAGTTCAGAAAGGTTAAGGGGACCCAGCATAATCATTCATCTGCTTCCTCACTGCAGACACAATGTGGTCACTCTTCTCATGTTCTTACCAGCATGCTTTTCCACCATGATGAGCTGGACCACCAAGTGTTTCCTTAAGCCTCTTTTGCTAGGTATTTTGTCACAGCAGCAGGAACCAATACACTGACCTCTGCAGGTTCATAAGAACCAAACTCTGAAACAGTGAGCTATGATATTTATGGAATGAGAACATGGTGGTACCCTCATTCTCATGAGATGATGTGGTTGACTTGTTTAGAAAATTCTGCAGGCTAAAAAGAAAGAGAACCTCACAAGATGAGAAAGTTGCTAAAGGAGCCTTATCTGTAGGAACAGGGTAGAAAATGGAAACTGTGGTTAGGCCCTTTCTGTTTCACCAGAAAGCACAAGACACTGTGTTGGGGATTAATTTTAGGCCTCACATCATTTGTTAAAAACTATTGAAGGGAGGACATAGAAAGCAGTAGCCCAAGACTCAGTTGGCAAGTTGACTGAGGTGACCTGAAATGAAAAAGGTTAGCCAGCATCCTCAGGATGAAGAGCCTGGCTCTTTCCAAACTGCTTGGCAGTCCTCAGGAGAGACTTTCTCATTCTAAGGTACTGTAAGGCTGACAGGACCAGCTTGTCTAGGAAGAGCCTCAAGGGCAGAGTTTTAGGGCATCGAAGCTTATGAGGAAAATGAATGTTGGCAGCCTGGTGTCCTGGAGTCACTTCAGTACCTCTCTACAAAGCCAGTGTGTTTTGCTAGTGTGATTTTAAATGCTCATAAAAATCAAGCTGTGATGGGGAAAATATAATATCTTCTTGGAAGGGGACCCTGTTTGGGGCAAAGAGCATTGAGACAATGTTCTAACTAGAGATAACTGACCAAGGGGTCATCCTCCAAGATCATGTGGTGTTAAATAGCAACTTGGCTGAAGAGTTTATTGAAAATAGTGTGCTCACATCCTTAATTCCAGTATGCAGGGAACCAAGGCAAAAGGATTAATGGTGCTACAGAGTGATATCCTTTCTCCAAAACAATAACCTAGTCCCAGAACACTTGGCCTTCACCGTTTAAGTTGCATTATTTATGTCTTTGTTTAGATATGTGGTTATATTGAATATTAACATCATCCATTTTCCTTGGTACATGTGTATTTTCAGTGGTATTTCTTAATCCCCATGTTTTTGAGGTTGAGTGCTTTCTGTTCTCTTATCTGTCCCCAAAGGAGAGGAAGTAATATCAGAACTGCATGGCTGGGAAGTGTGTAGATCAGTTCCCCATCTCCCATCTCTCAGAAAGCATCTCCTCCCCTTCTAACATGTTTGTACATCACTGTCACTTGCAGAAGCTCCTTTTTCTACCAGCCCCTTCTCCCTTTACAAACGCCTTATGGAACATGCACAGGCTGGTTCATCACAAGTCCATAAATGGCCTTGGTCTTCTCCTGTTTGGTCTTGTCATTGTGCCTTCTCCTCTCCACCTCACCTCTTCACTGCCTTCCTTAGCTGGCTCGTCTATACTCACATAGAACTCTGCTCCTTTTCTTATGTCCCCCTGCATGCTTGGGGCCTCTCTGAGCCTAAGATGGCAGACAGATTGCAGCACCACTTGAGAGGACCACACGTGTCCATTTCATTCCCTACTTGTTTTAAAAATCTTACACTTTAACCTCATCCCCTTCATCTTGGTTCAGACCAGCACTGACATCCCGGAAACAGCCTTTGTAACTGGCCCCATCCCTTCTCTTCTGCTCAGTCTAATCAGCCAGTAGGGAGTACCGTGGCCTTGAGTTCTCTGAGGGCATTTCCTAGATGGATTATCTAAAGAGAGGGGAACATGGGCACAGCATCCTATATGCTGAGGTTCTTATGGAATAGAAGAGGGAGGGTGAAAATTTTGGCCAGGGAGGCATTTGTTTTCTCTGGTCACCATGGGTGTGAGATCCACCTGGATCTGTCCTCTTCTGAGGTGTACCTTCTGAAACTCTGAGATAAAGTAAGTCCTTCTGCCCTTTGAGTTGTTTGGGTCAGGTCCCTGCTCATAATAAAGCCCACACAGTTTCTTTCTGGTTTCTGCATGGAAGAGGATCCAGCACTGCTTCCCTGGAGCTGAACCTCTGCTCATAGGACCATTAGATAGATCAAGTGGCTGCTCCTACCCAGCCCATTGATCTTCCTCCCACCTGGTCCTCCCCCCAGGATATAGGCACACAGGATCCAGTGTCTTCTATACCTGTGTGGGTCTCTTCTTTTGAAGATGGAGCTATAGCCAGGCCTGCAGTGTTATCTACTTAGGAATGGGGTATGAACAAAGCTGCTTGGAGGCTGGGGAAATGTATACAGTCAGGAAGCAGAGATAAATGCTGTCTTTCCCTTGTCTCAATTTCTTCTTTCTGTCATGTCTCAGACCCTAGCCCATGACATTGTACACTCCACATTCAACATAGCTCTCAATCCTCTCTGGAAATATCCATATAGACACACCCAGGAGTTGTCTCTTAGGTGACTTTAAATCAGACCAAGTTAACAATAAATATTGATCAATTCTAGAAGGAAGAAACCAAAGATGATGGATGGCTATGGACCCTGCAGGTAAGAGGGAAGGCCTGAGATCACACCCTAGCTCATTCCAGGGGACCTCACATTGCCCTCAAGAAGACATCTGATCTTATAAGTCTGTACGATGGAGCCCAGGAGGATTCCTCTCTGAACTTTGACCTCAGTGTATCTCCTTGGTTGCCTCTCATATTTAAATAATAGGTCCCTGGAGCAGGTAACAACCAGGATTTCTTGCTGTTTCTTTGCTTTTTTGTCCCATTACCCAGTATTCAACATGCTACTTAAAGGAAGCACCAAAATTTGCCTCTAATTCTCCTAGGTTCTGGGACGGGATTTGGTGCACATTGTAGATACTTGGGAGAAAGGGCCAAGGGCAGGAGAGCTGTATTCCTGCTGGTGGGATTGGCAGCATTCTGAGAGAAATCTTGACTCTACTGGGCTGCTCTTTAAAAAGCTTCAGAGAGCCCTCTGATTTAGCCAATAAGGAGGTGCACAGCCTAAGTAGCCAGGAATGCCAGCATGAAAAGAACAATCTCAGATTGCAGGTCTCTGCAAAGTCCAAAGCTGTGGATAAGGATGCAAAGTGGGATTTAAATTGATTTTCAAACACACAAAATAGCATCTCCAGAGTTCTCTCTGTCTATGGGCCTCCACATGTCTTTTTCTATTGAGAGAAAATGTGATCCCAGTGTGAACCCTGGCTAATGTATCAATAGGTATGAGCATCATTTGTATCCTGGCTCTACCTCTGATAATCTATACCATATAGGTCAGCAAACTTTCTCTGCCTGAGGACAGAAAGTCAACATTTTTAGCATCACCCATTCAACATAACTTTTGCAGCACTAGAGAAGCCACAGGCAACATGGAAGCAAACGGCCGTGGTTGTGGACCAATAGATCTTTATGGATAGGCAGGTTGTGGTTGTACACTTCTTTAATCCCTGCACTTAGGAGAAAGAGGTGGGTAAATCTCTCTGAATTCAAGACCAGCCTGGTTTACATAGCAAGTTCAAATTCAGCCAGGGCTATATAGTGAAACTTTGTGTCAAAAAAAAATTAATTAAAAAAATTATTGACCAAAAGCAAACAGTAGGTCAAACTGGCCCATAGGCCAGAATTCATCATTTCTTGACATCTGTCATCTCTGTCTTTAAAAATGAGAACTATAGTGTGTACCTTAATAGCAAACAGAAAAGTGTTACATGGAAAACAGTATGAACTAAAAGCACTGGAAGTGTGCACATTAGGACAGCTGGTCCCATTGGCACGGCACACTCACTAAGCAAGCACTGTACACTAGGCACATTGCAGGTCCATCTGCATTAGCTCATTGTCTCCTGTCTGCTTTGAAAGCAGCTGAAGGAAGGAGGAATTTACTTTAACACTCAGTTGGAGGGTTGAGTCCATGGCTGAGGAGGCATAGACAGCAGGGGCTTGAGGCTGCTGGCCACACTTCATCATAGTTAAGAATCAGAAAGAGATGCATGCAGCTGCTTAGCTCACTCTTGCATATTTTATCCAGCCCAAGACCCCATCCTGTGGCATAGTGCCACCCATGTTTAAAGCAGGTCTAGAATGGGTCTTCCTGCCTCAGTTAATGTAATTGTAAAGTCTCTCCTACAGCATTGTCCCCTTAGTGATTCTAGATCTTGCCAAACTGACACCAATATTAAGTCTCACACAGTCTTACTTAGTTTTTTCAAAGATCTTGCAAAACTAGAAACTGTTACTTATGGCCCCAGAGAACTGACCCAGTGGGCAAGTATTTGCTGCTCTTCCAAAGAACCTAAGTTCAGTGCCCAGTTTATAACTGCTTGTAACTCCAGCTCAAGAGATCCAGTGTTCTCATCTGGCCTCCAAAGACACCTTACACTCACATGCATACATAAACACACACACACACACACACAGAGAGAGAGAGAGAGAGAGAGAGAGAGAGAGAGAGAGAGAGAGAGAGAGACTTTGAAAATCTTATAAATATTAAACTAAAAAAATGTTACTTACAAATCCAGACAGTGGTAGTCCATCCCTTTGACCACAGCACTTGGGAGGCAGAGGCAGGTGAAAGTGAGTTCCAGGACAGCCAGGGATACATGGAGAAACACTGCCTTGAAAAAAACCAAAAAGTAAACAAACAAAAATGTTAAATGTTACCTACTAACTCATAGATGAGGAGTAAACTGGGACCCAGGAGCTGTGGTCTGGAGGACCCACAGGCAGTCAGAGACTGACTCCTATCTGCCAGCATCAACTGTATGTAAAAGGACAATCTCACAAAAGCAATGAACGTGCAGGCCGGGTGAAAATAAGTGAAACGACCGAATATTTGAGATTGGCCCCTTAGTGTTCAGATAATAGGCAGGACCAGATAATCTTCTCTTCACCACTTTAGCTTTTGTAGCTGGTGACTCTTTGTTGGAAGAGAGGGGCTTTTCCTGGGCAAACAGCCAAAACTAAATCCTAAACAAGGCAAGTTCTCAAAAACAGGCTCTGCCAGTGGTGGAGGGAGGACATCCTATAAGAGATTGCCTGAGTCATACGGAGGCAACCTTCCAGAACTTTTTGGGCCTGCCTAAAACCAGCCCTCAGCCCACAGGGTGGCTGCAGCAGCCAGCATTACTTCATTGTAGAATTTCCTGCCTCTAGGAGGCCAGATTTAGCAATCTGTCATCCACAGCTGGGCTCAGAGAGGCAGGCAACATGGCAGACAGAAAAGCATCTTCAGGGATGCTATATGGTCAGAGATTAGAGAGGGTTGGGGGAGGGATGATGATAGGCAGTGGGCAGTGATTTTCCTATAAAGTTCACGCCAGGAGGAAAGGAATAAGGCAACTGCAGAAATCCCTGGCACTCAATCTGAGTGGTAGTGGACAATTGCTTTGTCTTGTATGCCACTGGCATTGGACAGCCCAGTAGAGACCTACCCATGACTTCACTCTGTCCCCAAAAACTGCTACGCTGTGAAAGAAAGAGGAGCTGAAAATAAGAGCCTGTAAAAGAGATGCTCTGACTGTACTTTCGATTTTCAAAGCTTGCCTGGAGTTTCCATGTGAGACAAAGCATTGAATTTCTCCTTATAAGTGAAAGACCGACAGCTGATTTTCCCAAGGTTTCACATAACTGTGCATGTGTGGTGTGACAGGTGAGATAAATGACACCCAGCTCAGTCACTGCACGGGGACAGGTGGCAGGCACACATGCGCAAGCTCACCTGTCCTTTTTTTATCTCTTAGGAACATCAGTTTGCACTCCCCAAGGACACGAGTGTAAGGAGAAAGCTCCAACTTCGTGTCATTTGCTATGATCTCAACCCTACTCTGTGCCACTTCGTCCCCAAATGCCTCCCACACTAAAACCAAATGGAAAAAGAAACAGACCTTCGTCTTGACCGCACACATGGAAGCTGTGTTTGATTTTCTGTTTTTTGAGATCCCAGGTGACAAATATTGAAATCACTGTGGACAGACTTAAAAAGAAGCTAAACAATGAGAACGGTTGTGTTCATCTTTGTCTTTGTCCTTTGTCAAAATATTCTATTACATATGTTCAAATAGTACTAGATTGACTCAGGGAAACTATCATCTCTGAAAACTGAGCAGCTGTGGAATTTTTGCAATAATGAGCACTGAGGCTGGGCCATGTGAAGTCTATAAAGCTTGGTCTGGCTTAGGGCTAGAAGCCTTGTTCCATTCTCTGTCCCCTACTAAAAGCTTCCCGGTATTGATAACTCAACAGTTTCCTCATTTGTGGAATGAGGAACAAAGTTCTTCACACAGTATAGTGTGACTGTTACATGAGACTCTTCACACAGTGTAGTGTGACTGTTCCAGAGACATGTCTACCAGACAGTGGGCACATGGATGCCATCACCATCTCCACTTCACCCCCCCCCTTTCACCACCACCAGGAAGGTATCCGATAGTGCATCAGTCAGCATTTTCCAGGGAAGCAGATCAATAGGACACATGGGCACTTGCTCTTATGAACGATGTAGATCCACAAAGAGAAATTACAGATATCAGTGAGTGTAAAGTACTGAGCACTGACCAGTTGGGTAGACGTTCACCCACTAATTCATTCTCCTCTTAAATCCAAAGTCAGTCTGAAGGGAGAATCCCTTCACCTCTGGAAGATCTCGGTACATGTGTGTGTGTGCGTGTGCATGTTTTGTGTTGGTGTATCCACATGTCTATGAGAGTAGGTGTATATGTGTGTGGGAATGTGTAGAGATCAGACATTATTTATCTTTCTCATTTTTCTCTACTTTATTATTTTGAGATAAATTCCCCAGTTAAACCTGGAGCTCATGGCTTCAGCCAGACTGGCTGGCCTTGGCCATTATGCTCCAGGGATTCATCGCCTCTTTGTCCTCTGTGCTGTGTCTACAGACTCTCATATGGTTAAACTGAGGCTCCATGCTTACATGATATTGGGATTTGGATGCACAATGCCCATCACAGGCTCTTGTGTTTACCCTCTTGAGGCCAGCTGGTGGCACTGATCGAGGTGGTCTTGCTGAAGGAAGTGGGTGGCTGGGGGTGGGGTTGAGCTTCTATCATCCTGACTCTCTGTTAGTTCTCTACATCCTGACCTTTGATGCAGTGTAACCAACTGGTCCTCCTGCTCCACCCACCGTCCTTTCTACTCTGTGATGTACCCCTGGGAACTATAGCCACAATAAACCTTCCCCTTTCTAGTTCTTTACTTGGATATGTGTCTCACATTAAGAAGGAAAGTAGCTAACACATGTGACAAGCACTTTCCTGACTGGGTCAGCTTCCCAAACCCTTGGTCTTTTTTTCCTGAAGGCTTTTCACGGATTGGACAAGGCCTGCATGAGATTAGGAAAGGCGTAAAGTCTGCTGACTTAAATATTGAGCCCAGATAATAGACACTCTCACTGCACCGGTAATTGACAGAACAGCTGGCGCCATGGCCTTGACAAGATGACACATAAAATCAACCTTCTCTTCACTTTAGGGAAAACCTGGCTTGCCAATACAGTGAGTCCCGAGTAAGGCTCCAATTAACCACACACTATTAAAGCCAGCCTAAGAGGCTGATGAGGTGGCTTTGTGGGTAAAGATGCTTGTTGCCAAGCCTGAAGGCCTGAGTTCTAGCCCCAGAACTTACATATAGTAAACAAGAAAACTAAAACTGTTTTCTGACCTTCACTGATGTACCATGACATCACCCCCATACACACACACACACACACACACACAATTAAAATTTTTTTAAAAATCCCAAAGATATTTAAAGTAAAAATTAGTCAATCAAACAACAACAACAAAAGCCTACTCCCACCAGGAAAAGCACAACCACTTGCTTAGCCCCTCAGAAACTACCAGTCACAAAAAAGAGGTATAATGGGAAACAGTCCCTGCTAGAGGCTGTACTCCCCAGTTCAAATCCGGACTGCTCTTCTCTGAGGGTGTGGCTTTCAGCAGATCCTGGAGTGACACAAGCTTCCTAGGCCACAACTCACAATAAGTGCGTCTGCCCTGGGGTAGCGCAGGGGAAATAGGAGGGTCGCACAGGCCCTTTGATGAAGGGCTTTGAGCATAAACATGGAAGCCTCTTCACAACAGGCACATGATGCTTTGCACAGATTGAATCCAATTATCCCCACCAAAGCAAAGAGAAGGCAACTCTACAATGCTTTAAATTTGACCTTACTCTGATCACACAATCATTAATATCTTCAATAAGAATTAATTTTCTAGTCTGCTTGGGATTTAGAGTGGTTTTTTAAGATGTGAATTAAATAATTAAGATGTCTGAAAACTAACCCCCTTTTCCTCCTCTATCAATAAAAATTCACATTGAATGCATTCTGTTCCATTTGCACAGGGCTCAGCGCAGCAGGCCCAGCTAATATTTGTTGTAAATAATTCATTTGTTATAGAAATATCTACGAAGCCCTTGCCAAACACATATTTCTCCAGCCATGGAGGGAAGGATGGTAGAGGGGGAGGTGAATGTGACGTGACCTCATAGGCTCCTGTGTTTGAATACTTGGTCCACGGGTGGTAGTGCTGCTCGGGAAGGTTGTGGATCCTTTAGGAGGTAGAGTCTGGCTAGAGGAAGTGTGTCACCAAGGGCAGGTGTTGAGGTTGGCTAACATGGTTCCACTTTGTGTTTTCTCTCTCCTTCCTGACTTCGGATACAAGGGTGAACAGCCTGCCTCTAGCTCAAGCTGCTGTGCCTTCCTCAGCATAATGGAATGAGCCCTCCAAACTGTGAGCCAGAACAAACCCAACTTCCTTATGTTGTTTTTGTGAAGTTGTTACAACAGCAACGACACTCTCACTCTCACTAACAAAAGCAGTTACTAGCACAAGTGGGAACTGTAAGCTCTGAACCTAGTCATGGGACAGCAGGGGCACAACAGAATATGGTCACACTGCTGGGCAACCATGTTTGGCTAGGTGGTCAGGTGCACTTTATTTTTTTTTGTTCTTCTTTATTTATTTTGTATTTATCAAGAAAAACAGTAAAATGAATTTAAAATGCTAATAAGTTAACAATAACTATAAAGAAGATAAAAACTATAAGCATGACTTATCAAGGGTGATAATGCAAATAAGATTGCTACACATATATTTACTTTGTGTTCAGCTTTCCCTCTGAATTTTTTTTTCCATCCCTATATATCCTTATTCAAGGTCCCTTCCCCCTTCCACCACATCAGCTCATTTTTTCTTCTCCATAACTCCCCATCCCCTCCCTGGGGAGGGAGCAGACAGTCCTATGGTCCCACTGACCCAATAATGCTTGGATCAGTCTCCACTCCTGGCAAATCCAGTTTTGTCCCTCTCCCTCAAGAGTGAGTCAGGTGTTCCTATAGTTGGAGTGGGATCCGAAGGGTCAGTCCAGGGTGTTTCTGATCCCAAACTGTTCAGTGGTTGTGGTTTGCAGCTTGGGCATGCTTGGCTTTTTTTCTTGTTTGTTTGTTTAGAGACCACTAATGAGTGAGTATATCCCCTGCTTATCTTTCTGAGTTTGTGATACCTCGCTCAGCAGGATATTCTCCAAATTCATCAATTTGCCTGCGAATTTTAGGATATCATTTTTTTCTTACTGCTGAGTAGTATTCCATTGTGTAGATGTATCACAGTTTGTTAATCCATGCTTCAGTTGAGGGGCATCTAGGTTGTTTCCAGGTTCTTGCTATTACAAATAATGCTGCTATGCATTTTTTTTCTTACTGCTGAGTAGTATTCCATTGTGTAGATGTATCACAGTTTGTTAATCCATTCTTCAGTTGAGGGGCATCTAGGTTGTTTCCAGGTTCTTGCTATTACAAATAATGCTGCTATGAACATAGTTGAGCTAATACCTTTGGAGTGTGAATGTGCCTCTTTAGGGTATACACCCAGAAGTGGTATTGCTGGGTCCTTGGGGAGATTGATTCTCAATTTTCTGAGAAACCGCCATA
>PVIH01015931.1:0-47563 GCA_004025045.1 Sigmodon hispidus
AAAGAAGAAGTGAAGCTATCTCTATTTGCAGATGATATGATTGTATACATAAGTGACCCACAAAATTCTTCCAAAGAACTGCTACAGCTGATAAACACCTTCAGCAATGTAGCAGGATACAAGATTAACTCAAAGAAATCAGTAGCCCTTCTATATGCTAAAGATAGAAGAGCTGAAAAAGAAATAAGGGAAACATTACTCTTCATTTTAGCTGCAAATAGTATTAAATACCTTGGAGTAACTATAACCAAAGAAGTAACAGACCTATTTGACAAAAATTTTAAATCATTGAAGAAAGAAATTGAAGAGGATATCAGAAAATGAAAAGCTCTCCCATGTTACTGGATTGGTAGGATCAACATAGTAAAAATGGCAATTCTACTAAAGGCAATCTACAGATTCAATGCACTGCCTATCAAAATCCTAACACAATATTTTTTGGACCTTGAAAGAACAATACTCAATTTCATTTGGAATAACAGGAAAGCCAGGATTGCCAAAACAATTTTACTCAACAAAAGAACCTCAGGAGGTATCACTGTCCCTGACTTCAAGCTATACTATAGAGCTACAGTAATAAAAACAGCCTAGTACTGGCATAAAAACAGACTTGTGGACCAATGGAATAGAATTGAGGATCCAGACATTAACCCAAAAAACCTATGAACACCTGATTTTTGACAAAGAGGCCCAATACATTCAATGGAAAAAAGATAGTATATTTAACAAATGGTGTTGGCATAACTGGAAGGAAGTGTGTAGAAAAATGCAAATAGATTCGAGCCTGTCACCCTGCACAAAACTCAAATCCAAGTGGATCAATGACCTCAACTTAACCCCAACCACTTTGTACTTGATAGAAAAGAAAGTGGGAAATACACTTCTACGAATTGGCACAGACCACCACTTCCTAAATATAACACCAGTGGCACAGGCACTAAGACCAACAATCAATAAGTGGGATCTCTTGAAGCTGGGAAGCTTCTGCAAAGCCAAGGCACTGTCAATAGGACAAAACGCCAGCCTACAGAATGGGAAAAGATTTTCACCAACCCTACAAGTGATAGAGGACTGATCTCTAAGATATATAAAGAGCTCAAAAATTTAGATCCCAAAACCTTGAATAACCCTATCAAAAAATGGGGTTCAGATCTAAAAAGGGAATTCTCAGCAGAGGAACTACGAATGGCTGAAAGACACCTGAAAAAGTGCTCTTCATCTTTAGCCATCAGAGAAATGCAAATCAAAACAACTTTGACATACCACCTAACACCTGTTAGATTGGCTAAGATAAAAGGCACAGATGACAGCCTATGCTGGAGAGGAGGCAGAGCAAGGGGAACACTCCTCCATTGTTGGTGGGATTGAAAGCTTGTTCAGCCACTTTGGAATATAATATGGAGGTTTCTCAGAAAATTGAGAATCAATCTCCCCAAGGACCCAGCAATACCACTTCTGGGTGTATACCCTAAAGAGGCACATTCACACTCCAAAGATATTAGCTCAACTATGTTCATAGCAGCATTATTAGTAATAGCAAGAACCTGGAAACAACCTAGATGTCCCTCAACTGAAGAATGGATTAACAAACTGTGGATTAACAAACAAATATACACAATGGAATACTACTCAGCAGTAAGAAAAAATGATATCCTAAAATTCACAGGCAAATGGATGGATTTGGAGAATATCCTCCTGAGCGCAGTATCACAACCTCAGAGAGATAAACAGGGGATGTACTCACTCACTAGTGGTCTCTAAACAAACAAACAAGAAAAAAAGCCAAACATTCCCAAGCGGCAAACCACAACCACTGAACAGCTTGGGATCAGAAACACCCTGGACTGAACCTTCAAACCCCAGTCCAACTATAGGAACACCGGACTCACTCTTGAGGGAGGGGGACAAAACTGGATTTGGCCAGGAGTGAAGACTGATCCAAGCATTATTGGGTCAGTGGGACCATAGGACTGTCTGCTCCCTGCCAAGGGAGGGGATGGGGAGTTGCAGAGAAGAAAAATGACCAGATGTGGTAGGAGGGGGAAGAGACTTTGAATAAGGATATACAGGGATGGAAAAAAAAATTCAGAGGGAAAGCTGAACACAAAGAAAATATATGTGTAGCAATCTTATTTGTATTTCCACCTTTGATAAGCCATGCTTATGATTCTTATCCTCTGTATAGTTATTGTTAACTCTTCCGCATTTTAAATTCTTTTTACTGTTTTTTTTTTTTATAAATACAAAATAAAGAAGGAAAAAAAAAGAAGCCATCCTTCTGCTGCATACAAAAAAAAAAAATCAACCACAAAGACAGACACAGGCTCAGAGTAAGGTTTGGGAAAAGATTTTTCCAATCAAATGGCCCTAAGAAACAAAATATTAGGGTTGCCATCCTAATATCTAACAAAGTAGACTTTAAGCTAAAAGGGATCAAGATGGACACTACTTATTCATCACAGGAAAAATTGGTCAAGAGGAGATTACAATCCTGAATATTTATGCCCCTAATATAAGGGCACCTAACTATGTAAAAGAAACACTGCTAAAGCTTAAATCCCACATCAGTATTTACAACCTAATAGTGAGAGACTTCAATACCACACTTTTACCCCTTGATAGTTTAAATAGACAGAGACTCAACAGAGAAATAAGGAGTCTAACAGAAGTAATAATGCAAATGGATTTATAAATATTTACAGAAGCTTCCAACCAAATGCAAAGGAATATACTTATTTCTCAGAACCACATGGAACTTTATCTAAAATTGATCACATAATTGGTCATAAAGCAAATATCAACACATACAAAAAAATGGAAATAATCCCTTCTATCACATTGAACCACCAGAGCCTATAGTTAGAGGTCACCAACATAAAAAATCACAGAAAGCCTACCAACTCATGGAAACTAAACATCACTCAGCTGAACCATCTCTGGGTCAAAGAAGAAATCAAGAAAGAAACCAAAGTCTTCCTAAAATCTAGTGAAAATGAATCCACAACGTATCCGAACTTGTGGGAAACAATGAAAGCAGTCTTAAGAGGAAAATTCATAGCACTAGATGCCTACATGAAAAACCTAGAGAAATCCCACACTAGAGAACTCACAGAAAAGCTGAAAGCCTTAGAAGAATTAGAAGCAAACTCACCTAGAAGGAGTATATGGCAAGAAATAATCAAACTTGGAGCTGAAATCAATACAATTGAATCAAAAAGAACAATACAAAGAATCAATAAATCAAAGAGTTGGTTCTTTGAGAAAGTCAACAAGATAGATAAGCCCTTATCCAAACTAATCAAAAAGCAGAGAGAGTGTGTCCAAATAAACAAAATGAGAAATGAAAAGGGGGACATAAAAACAGACCCCCTAGGAACTCCAGAGAATTATCTGGTCATACTTTGAAAATATATATTCAACAAAAATGGAAAACATAGCAAAAATAGACAGCTTTTTGGACAGGTACCATTTGCCATAATTAAATGAAGACTAGATTAATTATCTAAACAGACCTATAACCCTAAAGGAAATTGAAGCTGTCATTAAAAGCCTCCCAAATAAAAGCCCAGGTCCAGATGTTTTCAATGCAAAATTCTACCAGACATTCAAAGAAGAATTACTACCATTACTACCAAACTATTTCACACAATAGAAACTGAATGAATATTGCCAAATTTCTTTTATGAGGCCACAATTACCCTAATGCCCAAGCCACTCAAAGACACAACAAAGAAGGAGATTATAGACCAATTTCCCTCATGAATATTGATGCTAAACTTCTCCACTAAATTTTGGCAAACCATATACAACAATATAAAAAATATCATCCACCATACCAAGTAGGCTTTATTCTAGAAATGCAGGGATGTTCAACATAGGAAAAACCAAAAATGACATCCATCATATAAACAAACTGAAGGGAAAAAACACACATGATCATATCATTAGACACTGAAAAAGCCTTTGACAAAATCCAAAACTCCTTTACGATAAAAGTCCTGGAGATATCAGGAATACATGGAAAATATCTCAATATAATAAAGGGGATTTACAAAAACTGACAGCCAACATCAAACTTAATGGAGAAAAACTCAAAGCAATCCCACTAAAATCAGGAATTAGACAAGGATTTCCTCTCTCCCCTTATTTATTCAATATAGTTCTCGAAGTTTTAGCTAAATCAGCAAGAGGATAAAAGAAGATTAAGGGGATACAAATTGGAAAAGAAGAAGTGAAACTATCTCTATTTGCAGATGATATGATTGTATACATAAGTGACCCACAAAATTCTTCCAAGAAACTGCTACAGCTGATAAACACCTTCAGCAATGTAGCAGGAGACAAGATTAACTCAAAGAAATCAGTAGCCCTTCTATACACTAAAGATAAAAGGGCTGAAAAAGAAATAAGGGAAACATCACCCTTTAAAATAGCTTGAAATTGCAATAAATACCTTGGAGTAACTATAACCAAAGAAGTAACAGATCTATTTGACAAAAATTTTAAATCACTGAAGAAAGAAATTAAAAAGGATATCAGAAAATGGAAAGATCTCCCATGTTCCTGGATAGGTAGGATCAATATAGTAAAAATGGCAATTCTACCAAAAGCAATCTACAGATTCAATGCACTTCCCTTCAAAATCCCAATACAATATTTTACAGACCTTGAAAGAACAATACTGAACTTCAGGAAACCAGGATTGCCAAAACAATTTTACTCAACAAAAGAACTTCAGGAGTCATCAACATCCCCAACTTCAAGTTATACTATAGAGCTACAGTAATAAAAACAGCCTGGTACTGGCATAAAAATCGACTTGTAGATCAATGGAATCAAATTGAGGATCCAGACATTAACCCAAAAACCTATGAACACCTGATCTTCAACAAAGAGGCCCAAAATATTCAATGGAAAAAAAGATAGTATATTTAACAAATGGTGTTGGCATAGCTGGATGGAAGTGTGTAGAAAAATGCAAATAGATCCAAGCCTGTCACCCTGCACAAAACTCAAATCCAAGTGGATCAAAAACCTCAATATAAACCCAACCACTCTGAACTTGATAGAAAAGAAAGTGGGAAATACCCTCCAATGAATTGGCACAGGTGATCACTTCCTAAATATAACACCAGTGGCACAGTCACTAAGATCAACATTCAATAAATGGGACCTACTGAAACTGAGAAGCATCTGTAAAGCCCAGGACACAGTCAATAGGACAAAACAACAACCCTACAGAATGGGAAAAGATTTTCACCAACCCTACAGTGATACAGGACTGATGTCTAAAATATATAAAGAGGTCAAGAAACTAGAGCCCAAAACCTTGAATAAGCCAATCAAAAAATGGGGTTCAGAATTAAAGGGAATTTTCAGCAGAAGAATTACGAATGGCTGAAAGGCACTTGAAAAAGTGCTCAACTTTTTTAGCCATTAGAGAAATGCAAATCAAAACAACTTTGAGATACCACCTTACACCTGTCTGATTGGCTAAGATAAAAGACACAGCCTATGCTGGAGAGGATGGGGAACAAGGGGAACATTTCTCCATTGTTAGTGGGAGTGTAAGCTTGTTCAGCCACTCTGGAATGCAGTATGGCGGTTTCTCAGAAAACTGGGAATCAATCTCCCCAAGGTTCCAGCAATACCACTTCTGGGTGTATACCCTAAAGACTCATATTTGCACTCCAAAGGCATTAGTTCAACTATGTTCAAAGCACCGTTATTTGTAATAGCAGGAACCTGGAAACAACCTAGATGTCCCTCAACTGAAGAATGGATTAACAAATTGTGGTACATCTACACAATGGAATACTACTCAGCAGTAAGAAAAAATGATATCCTAAAATTTGCAGGCAAATGGATGGATTTGGAGAATATCCTCCTGAGCGAGGTATCACAAACCCAGGAAGATAAGCTGGGGATGTACTCACTCATTAGGGGACGCTAAACAAAAAACAAAAAACAAAAAGCAAAGCATGTCCAAGCTGCCAACCACAACCGCTGAACAGTTTGGGATCTGAAACACTTTAGACTGGCACCTTGGATCCCACTCCTGCTAGAGGAACACCTGACCCAGTCTTGAGTTGGCGTGAGGAAACTGGATCTGCCAGGAGTGGATGTTGCTCTAAACTATATTGGGACCTTGGGACCTCCTGCCCTTGCTGGGGAGGAGATAGGGAGATGTACAGAAGAGTGACTGGAGGGGGTGGGATGGGGAAGGGACCTTGAACAAGGATATACATGGGTAGAAAATGTGACTTTATTCACTATAAAAAAAAAAAGAAGCTGAAATGCTGCGATGAGAAAAGTTATTGAGCTGCCCAGCTGAACAGAATTGGTTAGTTCAGATGAAGGAGTTAGAAAAGAATATGACCGTGCTGTACATCAATCAGCATAAAAATAATACATGCATCTGTGTGATTCTGATTCTGTGGGACTGCGGGTCAGAACTTCTTGTCCAGGCCCAGAAAGTCCGGGCAAGAATCTTTTACAGCATGCAGCTTTCAACTTGCCTTACCCACCACCCTCAGCCCAAGCCAGCACTCTCTCCATCTACTTCAAAATGTATTCTGTTGGACCTGTTGTCTTCCTTGAGACCCAGCTAGTCAAAAGTGGGCCTCTCCCTTGTTTCTTCTAGACAATCACATTTAAAAATCCAGCCCTGATGGCATAGGCCTAGAATCCCAGCACTCAGGAGGCTAAGGTATGATTGTTAGTGGTTCAAGGCAATCTGGATGATACATGGCAAGACTGTTTCAATAAGGGCAAGTGAAGACATGGAAAGAGGCAGGAGAGAATGGAAAGAAATAGGACAAGGAAATGGAAGAATAATTTAAACGTGATGCCATCTTTTCAGCAAAACGAACTTCTTAGCTGCTGCAGCGGGTCCCCCCCCACTCCACTCCCTTCCCCTCTCCTTGATCGGAACAGCTCATTCTGGTCTTGTCCACTCTGGATTTTCCCTTGTCTCTGACTCTGGCTACATTCTCCCACATGTCTACAATAAATCTTATCCTCCACCATACCACAGGAACCACAATCATGTTTCTTTCTTTTTCTTTTCCTTTATATTTATTTATTTTTTCATTTATTTGATGCCAAAACCCAACAATGGCATAAATGAGCTCCCTTCTGGGGAGGTCTGGCTGTTCTGAACCAGGCTGCTGACATGAGTCTCCTAAACAGATATTTGTTTCTGCTGCCTTTGCCACTCACAAAATTTTGTTCCAAATTCAAGAGTTCAATTCTTCAGCTGCTGCTTCTCTGTAGCTCTTTCTCCCCTTTCTCTGGGCTCTGGCCTGCCCTGCTCCTTCTCTACTGGATAAGGGACACCCAGAGCTGCCTGATTTGTAACTGTTACTACCAGAGGTCACACTGTTGTGCCAAAAAGCTCCTCTTGTTCACACTGGGCTCTGATCATAAGGACCAAGGAATGCATATTCTCTTTGATTTAGAACATTTTTCTCTCTTACAAGTTTACCATTCTGCCGGATGCCCCAGATGGAAATTCTTACCACTATGACATTTTATCCACCACTACTACTCAGTTCTCCAAGCTATACCAGTCTGGGTCTCCCTCCTACATTCTCTCACCTTCCCCTAGGTACTATAACCTCCCCCCAGCCTTGATACTCTCTCTCCATCCTGCATTCCTGCATCAGCACCTCCTCCAGCCCACAGCAGTGTTCCGCTGCTATGCAACCCTGTCTCTCTCTTCCATAGATTCAGAGTTTATTATTAAAGATTGGCCTCACTATGTATCAATGGCCCACAATTGGTACACTTGATTTCCAGGTTCTCAGAGATAGTAACTACTGCACAGATAAATGATCCCTAAATCTCCTATATCTACACTTGCTCTGCCTATACTTTCAAAAGTCTATTATCTCTAGGGTACTACTTCCCACTCTCAAATATTTTATCTTTATTTTTTTCCTATGATCTGCTCTCAAAATATCTCCTAGACTATGCTGTAAACTGTCTCAAGATTTATAAATTCATTGGATATTGTTAAAAAAATCTGTAAAATCTGTAACAAAATTTGTTTAAAACTTATAACAAATGGCTTATAGTTAAAACTTATGCATAGTAATTTTAATTAGGTAAAACATCCTACATATATGTTCAAGTTTTGTTTAGAATATACTGTTTATATAATTTAGATTCAAGTCTTGTTTAGAAAAATGGATCTTTTAAAATAGCAAACAATGTGACGTTCCTCTATCTTGGCAGATAATCTCGGCCATCTATCCCAGGTTTGAAACCTAACACACACTAACCAGGCTTGTTAAGGATAAATGAAGTTTAGAATTGCTAGAATATAAAGGTTCATTAGAACTGATCAGCCCTTAGAATCCACTACCATAACAAAGAAAGTAACCCTGACATACAGTAAGTCATGTTCCTATCAGAGAACAGGTAACTCAGAGGGTAACACAGGTGACAATCATCCTTAAGCTTTGGATGCAATTCTTTGCATGTCATAATGCAGTTCTTTTCATAGGTAAAGCCTAGCTCCACCATGTCTGAGGAGCTGACCCTGGGTAACAACTATTTGAGAAGAACAATGCCAGTATGCTTAAGAAATAATCCTGGCAACAACTTGTCTGTGAAAATCTCTCATCTACCTACGTGGCCATATTTGCAATCTTCTGTGGGACTATGCTGTTGTATATTGTAAATATTTGTCACTCCTATCAGTTTAACAAAATGTTGATTGGTCAAGTAGCTAGACAGGAAATAGAAGTGGGGAAATCAGGCTAGGATAATTCTGGGAATCAAAAGAGCAGAGAGAGGCAGATAACAGTGAGACGCAGAGGAAGTCAGATGCGAATGCTGCACTGAGCAAAAAAGTACCAACCCTCGTGGCTAAACATAAATACAATTATGAGTTAACTTAAAGTATAAGAGATAGCAAGTAATAAGCCTGAGCCATAGCATTTAATTAATATAAGACTTTGTGTGATTATTTAGGACTGCTGGTCAGGACTTTGGGGCTAGGCTAGGCCAGAAACTTACTACTGCAGTTTAAGTTGTTCAAATTATAACCTGGGGATGGGACATAAAAGGGGTTTTATGTATGACAGTACAAATGAAATATATATGCATAAAATCTATGTATATAGATTTGTAAATTTATCTGTTTGAGGCCAGTTACCCTTTGGGCATTAGTCAGATTTGGATAAATGCTGTACATAATTAAAGCACTATTTTTCTACATTTCCTGTGTGTGTGTGTGTGTAATGAATTCTCATGGGGAGGACAGATTTCTCTGCTTTAGTCTCACTGTGTTTATTTCTTCCTGTTATCTTGAATAAATGAGTTGCCTGGAACACAAGTAAGAGACAACACCGCATTGCAGTAATGATAAGGCATATGTTTAAAGCTCATGTAAGGGTCAAGGGTGAGTATTGGATAGAAACTCTGTAATTCTGTCCCTGGGGATTAATAAAAAGAAAAGCACAACTTCTGCCCTCCATCCCCATCCTCCCTTCCTGAGAAGGGGAAATCTCATTCTCCTTCATTTCTTTAACTGGAGAGATTCACATGTGAGCGAGGCTGGGTGTGGGTGTGAGTGTGTATGTGTGGGTGAAGCTCTGTTTCTTTCGTCTGTCAGTCTTCACCTTGGTTTTTAAACAGTCTCCCCTGAATCCAGAATTTATTTACCAATTGATTAAATTGAATTCTGGGGATACACTTTGTCTGCCTTGCACACCATCCCTACCAGAGCTGAGGTTACAGACCTGTGTCCCCATTCCCAGCTTTCACTTGAGTGCTAAGGATCCCTCTAGTCCTCTTGCTTCCTCGGTGGATACTCTCCTGACTGCATCATCTCCTCCGACATTCTTTTTTGCAAGTATTTGAAATACAAGTCAATATTCTCAGAAAAGTAAAAAGTTCGTGAGAAACCCAGACTGTCAACTGATCATTTGACTCAGAGGAAAAAAAAAAAAAGTACATTTATTATCCTTTTCAACGCATGTTCCTTTACCCTGGTGCCAATAGCATTTGCTCAGAAGGCCCTAGCTGTTCTGAAACATGAAAATATTTGCTTCCTCACACTGATCAGTGGCTGTTTGTGGGTGGAGGTTGGGATAGTGATTGACCACAAATAGGTATGAGGAAACTTTTGGGGATAAAGGGAGTATTTTATAACTGAATCATAGGGATGACTGTGCAACTGCATAGGTAATGTACTAAAAATTCCCAACCTGCACACTTAGAAAGAGCAAATTATACAGTATATAATGGATTAAATGAAAGTTGGCATTTGGGAAAAATTGTAATAATTTTTTTTAAAAAATTAGTTCCTGAAATATATAACTAACTCTACAAATAAACAAGAGAACTGAAAAGGTTTTCATGAAAGATGATGCATACGTAAGTAACAAATTCATGAAAATAAGCTCAGAGTTATTCAATGCCACAGAAACACACCTGAAAACCATAGTAGTTAAGTTGTGCACTTCTATGAGAAAACTACAATGAAAGGATACTATCAAATATTAATGATTATGTTAAACATCTGATTGATGGGACTGATAAAAATACAAGTTAATACAACCATGTTATCTGAAAGTTTTGGGGCACACCGGTAAAGCAGAGCATATATAGCAGACTGTTTGGTTGTATCAATTCAAGTTGTTTGTGTATGCCAGTATAGACATAACTTATACTTCTAGATAAATACCCACGAAGTATTTTTATGTATTCACCAATATTGTCATGAAGGTATATAAGTAACAGAAATTTTTGTAGCTCAATTATGAAAATTTCTCCACATACCTATTAATAGGAGAGCAAATGTGATATACTCATGAAATGGAATGCTGTTCTGGAAGGATTACATGCTTATTGAAAGGACACGGTTGGGGCTTTTGAGGTATAGTCTGGTCAACTGTACTGGTCTCCATAGGTTGACATATTTTAATGCTGGGCTTAATCTCAGTGGGTGGAACTGTCTGAAAGAATTAGGAAGTATGGACTTGTTAAAGAAAGTGTATCCCTGGGGCTGGTTTTTAGATTTCAAAAGCCCACACCATTTCCAGTTAGTTCTCTCTCCCTCCCTCCCTCCAACCCTCCCTCCCTCCCTCCCTCTCTCTCTCTCTCTCTCTCTCTCTCTCTCTCTCTCTCTCTCTCTCATTCTCTCTCTCTCCCCCTCCCTTCCTCCCTCCTACTTGAGTATAAGAAGTAAGCTCTTAGTTACAGCTCCATTACCCTGTCTTCCTTCTGGCAGCCATACTCCTGCTGTAATGGTTATGGAC
Organism: Sigmodon hispidus; assembly: GCA_004025045.1. Lineage (NCBI taxonomy): Eukaryota > Metazoa > Chordata > Mammalia > Rodentia > Cricetidae > Sigmodon > Sigmodon hispidus. The sequence continues at coordinate 11,271 of PVIH01015931.1, forward strand.
TCACCCTCTGAACTGTAAGTGAGCAATAAACTCTTATGTAAGTTGCCTTGGTCATGGTGTCTCTTCTTAGCAATTGAAAAGTAACTAAAACATTTTGTCTGTTTTCATCTGAGAGCCATTTATAAAAGGAGAGTCATGTTCTTAAGTTTTATGGCTCTGTATAACTATGATTATGTAAATTCATGTTTTTAATGCTTCTTTCTCACAGCACTTCTACAGGGTCCCCTATAGACATGTCAGCAAGGCTACTCTGTGTTTATCTAGTTAAATATAATTTTCACGCCAAGATATCTACACAATTTCAGGAAGGAAAAACAAGCTGCAGCTAACAGAGTGTCTTCTACACTATAGTATTCCATCAGCACAGAACTCAGAATTTTGAAAAGCAGCTTCTCCACTGTTCTTGCTATAGTTTCAATAGTTCAAATCAGTTCATTTACAATTACATCACCAAAGTGAAGCAATATAACTAAGATCATATGAATAACATGAATATAATTAATCAGATTCGTAAGTGTAATAAAGTCTACATGTGTATTTAATTCACAAATGAGTCATGTCTGCTAGTCACAGCCCAAACTCAAATCTCATAAAAATTTTACATACAATTTAAGATTAATAAAATATGCAATGAAACAAACTTTGTACACTGTAAATATATATTATTCTCTCTGATTAAAAAAAGGTGCCTAGTCTATAGCTTGGCAGGAAGGGATTAGGCAAGAGATCCAGACAAGGAGAATACCAGGAAGAAAAAGAGTCGAGTCTGAGGGGTGGCCAGGAAATGTAAAGGAAGCAGAACATGAAGATACTATACTAAGGTAAGGTACCGAGCCACATGATAGAACACAGATAAAAATATGGATTAATTTAAAATGAGTTAACTAGTAACAAGGCTGAAGTATTAACTAAGCATTTATAATTAATATTTTTCCTCTTTCTCATTATTTGGGAGCAGTTTCTGAGGCACAGAGAAACTCAGCCTGTAAAAATCTTTGACCATTCTTCTGTTTCATGGCACTCTGCTGAAAAGCATAATTCCTCTTTAATACTCTATTTCTCTATTTTTTTCTGTCTATCCTATTTCTTGAACTATCCCACTCTATCATTCTTTTTTTCTATTCATCTCTTAACACCGGCTCTTTTCTCTTTCCCATTCTTTTTTCTTCTTCACTAATAAGTCTATAAACTAAAGGAACTTACTTGTTTAAACACATTGGAATCTGTGCACCTGTTTTCTGTTTAATTAATTTCTAAGTTAATATAGACAGTAATCTTTTTATATTACTTGTTTATATTTATAAACAAGTGTGCTCTTGTTTGTTCCAGTGCCTCTCCTTTAGCCTCTAATCTTTAAATATTAGTATCTTTACCTTTTGATGAAGATATTGAGGATATTCAATAATAGCAAAATGCTTAATTACCCACTATCAGAATCATAATTATTTTGCATATTTAATTATAGTTATGCTTGTATGAGTTATAACATCCCGACCTTATGCTTTGATGCATTTCCTACTGTAAATGGAACATACTGATGGGTTATACATTTTTAAGTGAATGAATATTGACCCCTAAATAAGACAACTAAATCTATGCTTTTTGTATTGTGAATTGTTCTTGTGTACCAATATTGTTTTCTGTTTTCCTAAACTATTAAATAAATAAATTATTAAATTATTACATTATAAATTATTATTTATAGTCATTTTTTGTTTTCTTCTAGTACTTTTTATTTTTGTTTAACAAATTTAACTATAAAAATTTTTACAATTAAATAAAAAAATCACACCAAAATTAGGTAGACCCAAAGACTACATAACTTATATGTACCTAGAGCTGGCATTTGAAACATCAGCTATGAAACTTTACATTAAATTTATGCTCTCAGTATTAAATAAATTTAATGCAATTATCCACCACACACATACACGCACACACCACACACACACAAAATATGACAGAATAAGAATTTTAAAAATAATTAACAATTAGTAATCATAATCCTTTTTGTAAATAAAATGGAGATAAATTTAATTGAAAAAAACAGTGAATGAGGGCAGCAGGAAGGATCAGTGAGTAGAGAGCACTTATCACACAAGGCTGATGACCAGAGTTGGATCCCAAGCACCCATATAAAGGTGGGAAAAAAGAACAGTTACATAAAGGTCAAAGGAGAGAACTAGCACCTTAATTATCATCTAGCCTTCATTTGTCCATCATGACACATACACTCATATGTCTAGCACAAACGCAGCAGGCATGAACCCAAACCCATAAAACTAAATAACAAATGAGCAATTTTTAAAACTCATGAACACAAAGATAGGTGACTATCCTCAATATCATCACATTAACTCTTTAAAACAAGAAACATGTAAATTATAGTCTACTGACTTTCTAGCATTGAGGTATTTGCCCAGTTTCCATTGCATCATGAAAGACTCTTCAACTGTGTGGTTTGAACTATTCTTGACTTTAGTAAACTAACTTATTAATCTAAAGAAACAGTCACTAATTAGTGAGTTGCCTAATTTTATCTCCAAGTTGAGTCTAAAAAACAAGCTTCTTACTACACCAGAAGCCATCTCTTTCCTTAAAATACATTCTGACCACTTTTCCACCATAAATTAATCTATTTCCTTTTCAATTCACAGGTGAACCTTGCTTTTTATTATTGGGAAAAATGCTCTGATTTCCATATAGCATGTTATTAAAGTTAATCTGCTCCATAATTGATTTGCCCTTTACAGCATCCTTCTCTTTGACATTTATCTCTCTGAGCAATGGTTGCCAGTCTCCACATTCCGTTAGCTGATTAAGAAGTTGTATATATTTGTTAAACAATGCCACACTCACCCTGGGGAGTTTACTTGTAGTTTCTTGTCTAATCTTACACTAAAACATGTGGAATATACTATTAACTTGAGGATTTTAGACTTCTCAAAACAAAGTCTTACCATTTAGCTGAAAATGGAGAGAATTTGGCTCATAGAATTTTGACTATTTCTCAATATCCTTTCATTTTTGAAACTGCACTGATGATGGAGCTATTTTTCTTTTTTATTATTATGAATAAAGAAGTCACATTTTCTATCCTTGTATATCCTTATTCAAGGTCCCTTCCCCCTCCCACCACATCAGGTCATTCTCTCTTCTCCACATCTCCCCATCCCCGCCATGGGCAGGCAGTCCAAAGGTCCCATTGTCCCAATATTGCTTAGTTTAGCCTCCACTCCTGGCAAATCCAGTTTTCTCCCACTAACATCAAGACTCAAGACTGAATCAGGTGTTCCTCTAGGGGGAGTGGGAGCCAAGGAGTCAGTCCATAGTGTTTATGATCCCAAGATGTTCAGTGGTTGTGGTTTGCAGCTTGGGCATGCTTGGCTTTTTTTCTTGTTTGTTTGTTTAGAGACCACTAATGAGTGAGTATATCCCCTGCTTATCTTTCTGGGTTTGTGAGACCTCGCTCAGGAGGATATTCTCCAAATCTATCCATTTGGCTCCAAATTTTAGGATAACATTTTTTCTTACTGCTGAGTAGTACTCCATTTTGTAGATGTACCACAGTTTGTTAATCCATTCTTCAGTTGAGGGGCATCTAGGTTGTTTCCAGGTTCTTGCTATTACAAATAATGCTGCTATGAACATAGTTGAGCTAATGCAATTGGAGTGTGACTGTGTGCCTTTAGAGTATATACCCAGAAGTGGTATTGCTGGGTCCTTGGGGAGATTGATTCTCAGTTTTCTGAGAAACTGTCATACTGCATTCCAGAGTGGCTGAACAAGTTAACACTCCCACCAACAATGGAGGAGTATTCCCCTTGCTCCACACCCTCTCCAGCATAGGCTGCCATCTGTGTCTTTTATCTTAGCCAATCTGACAGGTGTCAGATGGTGTCTCAAAGTTGTTTTGATTTGCATTTCTCTGATGGCTAAAGATGATGAGTACTTTTTCAGGTGCCTTTCAGCTATTTTTCTTTAATTTCTCTTTGCAGAAGCTTGGGCATCCTTTAGCATCTGAGGCTTTTCTGAAGTAAGGAACCCAATCAAATTGTCATAATAATATCTGAAACAAGAATTCTAGTTGGTATTTAATGAAAACTCAGAGCCAGATGTTGGGGGGAAGGCCAGAATATCAGAGAGAGGAAACAGACCACAAGTTAATTCTCACCCGGCCAACTTCTCGGGATAAAAGCTATCCTCAAGATTCCTCAGCCTGACTCTTCACTTCTATAGAATATTCAATGTCTGCCTATGCCTACCATAAATATCTTCCTTGCCAGTTGTTTCACCTCTGGGTTCAACTCTGCATCATACTCCTAGAGTTAGGTGTAAAACTGTGAGCTACTACTGTTTGGTTGTTAGGCCTTGAATTCACAGAAACACAGAGAGATCTCTGTATTCTGAATTATGGGATTAAGGCACAGGTCACTACTCTGGCCTTTGCATGCTGGGAATAAAGTCATGAGTTACCACTCTCTGACCTTCAATGCTTGAGTGTGAGTGATTCTGTCCTCTCCTATTCCAAGCTGATTTTATTAAATATAAAATATCACCATAAATGTCACTCACCCAGTTCTCAGCCTATTTCACAACAGGTAATGTCTTTTAACTTCCACAGTGCTCAAAAATTAAACCAATATCTTTGAATATTCTTTTTGATTATGTGTGAAAAGAAATGATTGGCATCAAGTACATAAGATCAATAATTTCACAATTTATTTTACTCCCTTTGTCTAAGTCAAGCGTCACTGATGTTGAAGAAAGGAAAGACATGTACCAAGAGGCATTTTGTGCTTATTTACATCTTCTACCAAGCACACAAACATATAAATACTTTATTATTGTAAGAAATTTCTGACCAGTCTATCCCAAGGTCTTGACCCACCCACAGCCCACTGCATCTTAGCACCAAACAATGACTCAGACACATATTAATTACATACTGTTTGGCCTATGACTCAGGCTTTTTGTTAGCTAGCTTTACTTCTTAACTCATTTCTATTAATTTTTCTAGCCAAGTGGCCTGGGGCTTACCTGTACTCCATTATATATTGCTCTTGGGCTGCTGGATTGTGTCTCCCCTGACTCTACCCTCCTTCCCCTATATCTATGCTTGGATTTCTCACCTGCTTCTAAGCTTCTCTGCCATAGGTCAAACAATTTCTTTATTATCCAATGGTTTTACAGCATGCTCTAAGACATCCCACATCATCTTATTTTTTTTTGATCCAGTGTTGTTGTTGATGTTGTTTTAATTTTTTTTCTTTTGATTCAATTTTTTATTTAACTCAATTCTTTATTGAATCTGGAAATTTTACGCCATGCATTCAAATTCTGTTCACCTCTCATTCCCTCTGTATCCTCCCTTTTCCCTTGCAGTGTCCCCCAACAAATATTTTTTAAAAAAAAATCAAGCTGAAACAAAAATAGAGAAAAACAAAAAGAAAAACAATAAAAGAAAAGAATAAATTAAAACAAACAAACAAAAAAGCATTCTTTGCTCCTCTCCCTTTCCAGTCTCTCCATCACCACTTTTTTTTATCTTGGAGGCATTAGGAGCTGGGTGTGTCTGAAAGTTTACCCTATTGTCCAATCAGCTTTACTCAAGAATATTCATTGCAATGTATCATCATTGGTCTGGTTCAAGGCCTCTGGTACACCATCATCATTTTATCACTCATCCTTATCAGACTTTATCTGGGATATCCCATGGCCACCCCAAGAGATTCTATAGGTATTATTCCACAGGACCAGTCCTTTCATAAGCTTCAACAGGTTTTAGATGGGGTAGATGAGGGATGGACCAACTCCAGGTTGGAATGTTGGCTTGGGTAGTATTTGAACTAGTCAGTTCAAACCACTAGGGCTACAAAGAGTGAACCAGTTCCCCTACACCCATTCCAGTAGGGTCAGCTTTCCTCTGCCTGTGGTACAGGTGACACAAGGTGAGGTCATTTCTCCCAAATGCAGGTGTTGGGAGAAGCTTTTTTCCATGAGGGTTGATACCAGCTCTCTTGCTGTATTGTCCAGTGAGGAGCAGGGCCAGCTATCCCAGGGCCAATAAAGGTCAGGGCCAGCTCAGCATAACCCTCTGATTCCATGACATATGGTTCTTCCCATGGTGCCCTGAGGAAACACAGTACACAGATATCAAAATAGATCCAAGTTGCAGCAGGACCATGGACCCAGACATGGTGCTCGGCAGAAGCTTGGGGCCAGGGAATATCTTGGTTCTGGGTGGAAGCACAGGTCACTCATATCAGGATGACTCTGTTGGCAGCATGGACCCCTAGATACCAACAAGATCACAGGTTGCAGCCCTGACCTTCCTTCTAACCTTTAGTGGCAAAACAGATCCTGGCTGCAGTGGGATCACAGACTCAGCCATGGTCCTCATCAGCAGTTGAGTCTGGATGTCACCATTGCTTTAGGTGGCAGTGCAGGTCACTCAGATTGGCACAGTCCTAGTGGTAGCACAGCACTCTAACATTAACATGGCCACAGATCTCGGCATCCAGGTGGCCTTCACTGGTAACAAGAACCTCTGACATCAACACAGATTCTGGCTGCAGTTGGGCCACGGACACAGACATTACCCTCAGCTGCAGCTATGGCCCAGAAGTCACCATGGAATCAGGTAGCAGCAGCCACTCAGATCTGCATGGCCCCAGCTACATCATGTTCCTTGGCCACCAACATATGCAAGTAGCTGATCCCACTCAAGGCATCCACATAGCCCTCAGTAACAATGTGGGTCACAGACTTCAACACAGACCTCAGCTAAAATCATGTGCTCTTAGACCAGGCATTGTACAAGGCACTACCTGTAAGAAGGAAAAGGTTAGACTAAACTGAAGTTATTCAGCAAAAGATAAAATTGATTCTTTGCAAGTCACAGTGTCTAAAAATAGATGCTACCACCTTTGATCTTGACAGGGTCTCTGAGTCTCACCTGCGTATTGCCTCATCCTTGGGTTATAGTAGGTTAACAGAGCTCATCTCTCCTCTCTATATACCTTGTACTTATTCTTCACCTTGAAGAGACCTGGAGGAAAGCAGTGGTTTTATTTCTACTTATTCCTAAAAAAATATAAAGTGGTATGTCTATAATTCCAAACAAGAAAAGAACATACTATGGCTGCTGATTACAGCATGCCCAGTGATATGTCAGTTAAGCTTCTGTTCTGTGATTGAAAGACCTAACAATAAACAGCTCCAAGGAGGAAGGCTCATTTTGTCCTGTCCTTTGAGATGATGCAGTCTATCAAGGAGGAGCAGGCAGATGACAGGGGCAAGAGGTAGTGGCCACTTGGTGCTGACATTCAGGAAGCAGAGAGCAAATGGGGAGTGGAACTAAGCAATAAAACAAACCCTAAGGCCCACACATGTGATCCTCTTCCTCCAGGGAGACTTTTACTTCCTAGAAGTCCATTAACCTTCCAAAACTGTACACCAGAAGGGGATCCTGTAAACTTTTGGAGGTCATTTCACTTCCATACCATGATGAATATATTCTGGGGAAAAATAATCATGACAATATCCCAAACCAAAATGACTACATCACCAAGTATGTGATTGGATGTAATCAGTCATGCATGAGAGATAGTGTTAAATAGCATGCTCTCTCTCTGTTACATGGAATGTGACAGTATACTATTATTATTTATACTGAGTAATGGTAAAAAATGCAACTAGCGAGAGGTATATTTAAGTGCATATTGTTAAATGTATTATATGAGGCATTAACTCAGTCATTAAAACTCATGAATAGATTATAATGCTTTTAAAACTGCTGTGGGTAACTCACTAAAGTAAACTAATCAGGTGAAATTACTGGAAGACACATTTCATCTCAGTACAAATAAGATCTTTCCAGCAATTAGAGCTACTTGCAGTGAAGCATGGCAGCCTCTCAGGACTCTGTGGTTCCTGTTGTTGAAAGGCAGCTGGAAAAAGTGGAGTGTAAACCTGCAGAAGGCACCTGAGCTCTGTGTGGGAAGGGACATAGAGTCCACTTATCTCGGGCTTGCAAAGGCAGTCAGTACAGTCAATGAGCCAAGCAAGCCCTCACTGCCCAAGCCAAGCTTCCTGCTAGCCACGATTCCAAGCATCCTACAGTAGGAACCTACATCCTTTGCCCCATGTCACCTGAATTGGATAGGAAGGAAGAAAGAAAGATAAAAAAAAAGAAAAAGAGAGAGAGAAAGAAAGGGAGGGAGGGATGGAGAGAAGGAGGAGGAAAGGAGAGAGAGAAATAAAAGAATGGAAGAAAGAAGGGAAAATGAACAAAGAAACTGATTTGCACCATCCTTAAGAACTTGTGAGAAGGTCCCTATAAATCTCCTAAATCTAATTAAATTTTCCACTTACAATTTTATTTTTGAAGATGTCATACTCCTCTCCCAAATTCCTTTCTAACCCTATCACCAAGGGAGATAAGACCATATATAATTATTATTTATTTGACTCTCTTTAAAAAAAAAACCCTCACAAATCATAACACACTAGCATGAGAAGATAAGCTGTTGCCTAGGAAACCTAATTACACAGTCCTTTTCCTAAAATCCTGGTGACACTAGCTTATATTTCCTCTCTGTTCTCATAAGATCCTGCTTTTGTATCATCAAAGTGTGAACATGCTGTACTTTTTCTTCCCTATTTGACTATTTTTTAGACAAGATTCTATTCATTTATTTTTCTTCTATTCTACCTGTTAATGTTTTAGAACTCATTCAAATGTGTTTCTCTGCCTTGAGAGTAAGAGCATCTTCACCTTTTTTAAACATGCCTACCTTAAATTTTTATGCACATTTTTTTAAAAAGGAACAAAATTCATAATTTAAGAAAACCTATACTTTTCTAAAATTTTTGTTTTGTGTTGTTTGTGGGAATGTTTCTTTAGGATTTTATTGCTGTTAGTTTTGATTTTTTTAATGAGAAAACAAGCATAAAATAGGTGGGTAGGGAAGTGGAGAAGATGTGGAAGGAGTTGGGGAGAAGAAAATATGATCAAAATATATTGTATAAAAAATTTAAAAGCTCACAAGTACAAAAAGACCCATTTGTGTACATCCAAAATAATTTAGGTTGGTCAATACATTAAATTTTTATAGCAATATTAAAAATATACTTGAGTTTTCTGATCATTTTTCAACTTGATAAATTTCACAGTGGAATTATATTTGCTTCAATATACTTATTGATTATATATATATATATATATATATAATCATTTTTATTTTGCTTTGTGGTGTTAACCTTCATGAACCTGACCTCTGGAAGCCCTTTAAAAATCTGGTATCTTTGCTGTTTGTCCATTCATTTCAGATATTTCTAAAATCACCTTTGATTTCTCTTAATATCAAGATTTTTTAAATCCATTATTTTTCTGATATTAAGATAAGGAATCATCCAGGCCTGAAGGTTCACACCCTCAATTCCAGTCATTGGGAAGCTGAGGAGAGAGACTTGTGCTGTGTTTGCAGTGAATTCCAAGCCAGCTTGAGGTAGAGAGTGCGACCTTATCTCAAAATAAAAACTGCCATAAAAGATAACTAAAGGACATAACAACATGTATTCAGCTATAATTCATAGTGCCCCCCACAAATTTGGAAATAAAGACTGTGAGAAGCTAAAATGTTAATGTTAGATCTTACATCAAACTGGGCACATGATAGAGAAATCAAAAGAGTGTCACCAGAGGACTTACCACATGTATGTTGGAGTGGCCAAAGCATGTACTTACAGAAAATACCATAATGTACAGTACCACAGCTCTTCAAAATGGTGGATGCATCATAAGGTTAACTAGTTCACAACTTTTTCTTCACATTGAGACTAATTATAAGTACCTATCAGAACCTAGAGAATGTAGGCAATTAGCAAGAATTCTGCATTCTACCTTTACATATTCAACAGCAGAATGTGACCTGAGGAATACAAATGGGGCTTTTCTTTCCTAGATATGATGGGGTGTTTAAATGAGAGTTAGTAAGGAAAGAGCTCAGAGGCTCTATCCTTTCTTCTTTACATATATATTAATTTTTTAATTAATTAGAAGCAAAAATATTAAATGAGCCTAGCAAGCTCACAGGTGGCAATCTAACAATTTGTGGCTGTAGTTTATTTCTCACAGTGAAGGAAAAGAGGCTTTTGGGCATATTTTTTTTTTACTTTTAATTTTCATCACTGTCTAGTAATTAAAATATAAGTTTTACAAGAACAGTCAGCTGATTTCCCCAAGTACCATCTCCAAAATTAACATCAAAGACAGTGAAAGAAGTTCAAAGAAATCTGAGAAAATTTATACATATATTTACTTCTGAATAAAACAAAAGGTAATAGTTACTTCAGAATGACACTCTTGGAATGTACCTTAAAGATATATTTCTTACACAAAATAGAACAGATCTCTTTTTCAGGATGTGGCTCTGTGGGTTTACAAAAATTGTTATTCCTTTTATGACTGCATCTGGAAACTCTAGAGACAGACCAATTAACACTAGTCCAGCTCCCATCCATTCCACCATTCATGTGATACTGGTTGTGATACTTTGCCCCAGAGAGCTTATTAAAGAGTTGCATCAGTCTAGATTCATTCATAAACCTTAGAGTCTTCCAGAGCTTGTGCCGTTCCCAAGAGCATTAGCTGCAAATTCCCTACATCCATCCACAGACACACCATATGCTGAGGATGAAAATGGGTCAGTACTTTTCCATTCAACAACTCTTTATGTTTTTTTAATTATTAAGAAGTTTGTCAATGAAAATGGACTATCTGTCATATTTTCAAATTAGGACTATTGAAAACTTTTGTTTTCTGGAAAAATATAATGGTTTCCAGGTATGCTGTACCTGGGTTGGGGAAAGGCTCAGTGGCAAACTTCCCACTGTGCAGCCAGTTCTGTGCAGAGTTCAGATTCCAGTACCCACATAAAAGCCTAGCATGGTGATGTGCATATACAAACACAGTACTGGAGTGTAGGCAGGAAACAGGTGGATTCTCAGAATCCATTGACCAGCCAGGGTAGCCAAGTGGTGAGCTCTAGATTTGGTGGGAGAAAATACCCAATGTTGATCTCTGAACTTCATACACACATCTACACATACAAACATGCAAACACATATGCTACACCCAATACACATACAAAATAAGTTAAAATGAAAAATGTTGCATTGATACTTTTATGTTGAAAGACAGAAATCCTTGGAGAAATTGTCATAATTCATAAAACGAAACAAAACAAAAATTTAGCATCAAATGCAAACAAAGACTGCTATCAAATGAGGATGCATGAACACCAATCAAATTCTCACCAATTTTTACTATATCATCAATGGTATGTATGGGAAAAACTTACATTTTCTTATACAAATACAGAAAATGGAAAATAACAGTTTGCATAGTTGCCATTTTTTATTATTATACTAATCCTATTAAGGTGACAATGGAAACAAAAATAGAGGAAAAAAATGACTTTTTTTCTGAATCAAGTACAGTTTTAAACAAGTCTTATAAGTATAAAGTTAAATTATGAAATAAATAAGCACCCCGGAAGTTCCCAAACCTAGGATCTCTATTTGCTAAGACTCATTCAGAACAGTTCTGCAAATCAGAACGCTCATTTATTTGGGATTGTAATGTGTGCTTGGTAGATGGTTCTCTTCATCATAAAAAAAGTGTTCTCCTTTATGTCTTTTGATTAGTTTTAGCTTGAAATCTTTTTTTTTTCCTGGACACTAGTTCTGCCTGCTTGCTTCCTGCTTCCATTTGTTTGAAATATTTTTTCCAATCTTTTTGTTTCTAGCTTGTCTTGAAAGCTAAGATGAGTTCCTTGTGGACAGCAGAAAAAGGGTTTGTTTCTTTCAGCTTACTGTCTTCTAATCAATTAGTTGAGGCCATTTTTATGACAATCAATGTTGAGAAGTGTGTGTTGATTGCAGTCAATGTATTGTCTGTCAGCTTAGGGACTTCTGTGTGTTCTTAATTGTACTATATTTTAGAAATTATTGTGTCACCTGTTTTCTTTCTAGACTCTGTTGATTATGCTTATTCCTCTCTTCAGTCTGAGGAATAATTGCTGACTATATATATATATATGTATATATATATACATATATATATATGTGTGTGTATGTATGTATGTATTTATTTTAGGACTAGCTTGGTGGACACAAATTTCTTAGACTTATTTGTATCACAGATTTTCTTTCTCCTTTCATTATGGCAGGTAGTTCTCCTAGGTACAGAGCTCTAGATCAGCAGTCATGAGTTTTTATGATTTGGAGTGGGTTGCTCCAGACTCTTCTGGCTTTCAAAGCTATCAATTGTATTTCCACAGTGGTCCCGGTCACTGTGGCCGCTGCTGCCACCACACACACAGTGTGGGGACATGTGCCACGGAGAAGACACCTCCCCCACTGCAAGCCAGCAGCAAGCCACACCTGGAGAAGCTGACTCTGGATATCATTCGCATCTTAGAATATCCCCAGGTGTGACAGAATTGAGCAGAATAGAAAAGCTGCCTGATGAACGTCATATGATTTCCTCATGGGAACAAAAAACCAATTGTGCGACTCCTGAAGATGAGAAACTTCTATTTGATGACCATTGGTTTTCACATGACAGTGAAGCTAGATGAGCACATTCCTCTGGGAAGCCTGGTGATTATTGGCATTTCAAAACTGACCCAGCTCATCCAGTCTTTGATGTATTCACTTCCTAATGCACCAACTCTGACATTTAGAAGATGATCAAGAAGTGTATATTTCTGGCTTTTTTTTTTTATCAGATTCCAGGAGTCCATAGACAATGAAGACCAGCCCAAGCCTCACTTTGCCTGTTGCAGTGTAATATTTGAGCTGGATTCTTGCAATGGTTATGGGAAGGTTTGCTTCATCTACAAACAAAGGAAACCTGGATTAGCTCATTACACTTAGATCTCGACAGAACATTATACTGGCATTTTCCCACAGATGCCTTTACTACCTATTACCACCTGCTCATCACCCACCTAGACCTGCCCCAGTAGCAATATACCTTCATCAGCTATGGCATAGGCCACAGACCAAGCAGTGGTTCAGTATACACAAACACATCACCTACAACACCAGCCTGCTCACAGAAGAGACTGACTCCTTTGTGAACAAGCTGAACCCCAGAAAAGTGTTTAAGAGCCAGAATAAGATCATAATCCCCGCTTGCCAGTGGCCAGAAAGGTCCTGGGCTCTTAGCCTCCTACCCCTAAACCTTCTTCTGTCTCTGGAAACCCTGTTTGAAGGTAAGCATCCCATCAGCACACAGATACCCTGGGGTGGCCCTATCCATGACACTTTGTGACTGTAGGCATTCTCTTGAGGGACCAAAGCCTTTGACCAGGAATTGGGAAGTCCATACTGAATTCTCCCCAGGAGTCCTTTCCTCCATAGGCTGTGCCAGCCCTATCTCCAAAACCAGCTAATACTTTTAGATGTGTCTAGAAGATTTTTGTTTTGTTTTTATGTCTTACCCAAACCTTAATGCTTTAGCATTAATTATAGAGGTCCTCTCAAATAAACCCATGGCTCAACTCATGAAACATCAATAACAGCTAGTCATGTGACCACCTCATTTATGAAAAATTTACACCCTCAGTTGTGTTAGACACATTTTGAGTTTGCATGTGATAGTGGATTCCATATTGGATATCACAGAAATGGGGAGCATTTCTGTCACAGAAGTGTTTTTGGACAGCATTACATTTGAATATTTTCATACTGTTAATGTATGTGTTAATGAGATAATGTTGATGCCTCAGGTATAGGGAGTATAATTTGAGAAGACACTTTCTTTTTATTACAATTTTATTTTATTATTTCCCCCTGGTACTGGAGTTACAAACAGTTGTGAGATATAATGTGGATGCTAGGAATTGAACCTGAATTCTTTGATTATACAGTGCTTGTCAATGCTGGGCTATTTCTCCCACCCCAGTATGTCAGTCTCATATTTTGATGTTTTGTGTCTATGAGAAGACACTTTCAAAGACAGAGTCTTGTGTTCTTTACATACTGTACCACAAACACATCTCACTTGAGTCATTTCTCTTTTATTTATTTTTAATTCACTGTAAAATCTCATGTTCCTGAACATTTTCCTATAAGGAGGTTTATTTCCAGCTTTGTATTAATATTTCTGCACTTGCCAAAAACATGTTTTTAAAAGCCCCAGGCATTTGTTTATAGATAAAGCCAGTCTATTCACAAGAATTTCCAGCTGTTCTGTATATTCACAGTTGAGAGCCATCTCTCCCAACTACCTCTGGTCTAAGCAATCGCCTGCCTAGAACAGTGTGGGATGCCAAGGGGCCTTCTGTAATTGAGTGTCCTGTAATTCAGAAGAAGCACGATGGTATCAGACACTGAGCCACCCCACAGGGTTAGCTTGTGTTAAATCTTAGGCATATGACAAAATTTCTATAAAGAAATTACTCTGTTTTTCAGTTAGGAATATCTGGTTCCTTCCTCTGCAGTCCTGGCAGTGGGCAGGAGTTACCTATCTAACCCCAATATTCCTGATGGCTCTAATTTTGTACTGATATTCCAGAGATAACAGTTTAAGGAGTTCTGAGGAGGAAGAGACTGCACGCTCCCTTTACCAATAACTTACTTAGTCTTTCTTGATCTTTCTACCAGTGGTCATTCAAGATTCTGTTTTTGCTGCCTCTCCCTACTAAACATTCTAGGGTTTTTCTTTTCTATTATGTGATGGGAGCTAGAAGTATCTCTCATTCTCTACCTATACTTCTCTGACATCACTTTAAGTATTTAGTGAAAATTTAAAATCTCTGTTTTGGGGGCTGGTAAGATGTTTCAGAAGTTAAGAGCATGCCCTGCTTATGCAGAGGGCCCAAATTCACTTTCTAGCACCTCAGCAAAGCAGCTCACAGCCACCTTTAACTCCAACTCCATGAGACTCACAGTGCTCTCCAGCCTTCATACAGAGAATAAAAATATTTGAAAAACTTTTTAAAAATCAACTGTTATGGGTTTCCCACTATATGCATCTTGTGTTTTATTTTCCTGCTAATTTTAATATTCTTTTTGTCCTATATATTTAGGGATCTTAAATTATGATATGCTGTGGTGATTTTTTTCTGGTGTCTGGAGCCAAGCATGCATTCTTTGAGTGCATTCTCTTTATATTGGTTGATTTGTTTGTGTCTTCTTTAAACTCCTTGGATTCTTTGAAGACATTTATAATTTATATTTAAGTTCTTCACCCTCAATTCCACCTAGGTGATACTCACTGGAGAACATTTATAGTAGTACTGGTGAACTTGATGGGTGATGCATACTCTCTTGTTCTTTCAATTGTTTTACAATAAGATCTGGGAATATGGACTTCTTGGGTTGGTTCCATATCTACTATGGATCAAGTAGGCTATGATGAAGCACAGAATATAACACCTAGTGCAAACCTGGGGTAAGCACCAATAAGGCTCACCAGGCTGGAGTCAAGGCTGTAGGATCCAAGGTAGGCCTGGGAATGGGGGAGGTGATGAGAAAGGTAGTGCCAAGATGACTCACACAGATGGGTCACAGAACCACACTTGTGGGCCTGGACTGGGCCAGAGAGTGGCTCAGCCAAAGCAGGTATAAAGTTTCTGGAAATTGGGGAAGGGGTGTATGCTAGGGAATGCAAGTAGGTCATCTGCATTTTTATGCCATATGTGCTGGCTGGCTAGATTGTTCCTGACATTCAAGACTCCAAGGCTCTAAGGTCTGGCAAGATGCAACTGGAGGACAATGATCCTTAGAAAAGAGTAATATGAAAACTGGAATTGGACTCAATACGGTGTTACTCCCTCCTGTCCTATAAGAGTGAGGATGTCAGAACTGTCTTTCACTAAGTTGTCACTGAGTAAAATTTTCTAAGGTACTGGGTCATTCATTCTACTGTGGTATTCTAGACTTGAAGCTGCTGTTGAAAGAACTGGGAGAAAAGAAAAAATGAGAATATGTAACTACAATGAAAGATAGATTGTATGCCTATTGTGGAGGCAAGGCAATGAAATGTTTCCCATAATCACTATGGATATTGACTAGAAATTATTTTCCTAGTACTTTTCATGAGGACTTCTGAGACAGGAAATGCCCAACCACAATGAGAAATAAAATGTACCTTTCATTGCAGAAATGAGAGATATTATTAAACCAAAGTGTGAAAACATGAAAGAAAAGGAACCCCACACATACTCTTGCCAGAGCTGAATAGCATCTGACATTTAGACAAGCCTAGCACAGAGAAGAAACTACCGGTAACTAGAGTTAATGAAGAGTTTTCCATATGGGTGTGATTGTGAGCAATAAACTGCTCTTCCTAGTAACAACAACAAAAAAGTCATCACCAAATAACTATATATAGTTAAACATAAAAATTCAGTTTTAGATTTTCATCCTTCTCACCCCAAAACTATAGTGAAGTATTTGGAAAAAAAGTAAGCTGTGAAATAGTTTTTGTCACCATTAACCAAGGTCCCAACCCACTGGAAACTAAGAAACAAAAGGTATGCACACAGTCCGCAGGACTTTCCTTCCAGAGGAGACTGGACTGTACTAGCAGCCATAGCTTGTAAAATGTTCTCTCCTTCACATCATTTCTTACAGCTCTTCTCAGCATGCAATTCCACAGAATCCATGTTTTTCTCTCTTGCAGTATACTATATTAGTGTTTTCTGGCTTTCATGGCTGCTGTTGCTGAGACATTAGCTGTTGACATGATTTTTCTTCCTATGTGATTGACCAGCTCATCTTTAAGATCTTACTTCTCCTATGTTCAGTTGCGTATCTGTTTTCATTCACCTCCCTGGAACTCACTGTCCTTCCTGAGTCTGATCTTTATGCTCTCATGGGCTCTGGAAACATGATAATTTTCTTCAAGTGTGTCCTTTGCACTATTTCTTCTAGTTTGTTATTTCAGAGATGTCATTACAGGTGTCTGGGAACTCATCCCTATGTTCCTACTTTTAATATCTTCATTTTCTCTCCCTCTCTTTGGAGCATCCTGGGTAGTTTCTTCGAATACATCTCACACCTAAAAACTTTCTCTTCACCCAGTATTTGTATATTAGTCATATTTTTATCTTACTTTTGTATTTTAATTCTTAAAACTACTATTTGTAGTTTTTATTATCAATACCATCTTAACCTTTGTTTATATCTATTATTCTCTTTTCTTTCCTAGATTTCAGAATCACTCTTTTCCTGATTGGTACAAAATCAATAGTTTTTGAAGGTATATAGCATGTTTTTGTCTGCTAAACTTATTTATTGCTTACTTATGTTTTTAATATTATATTGTAAGATGGTATTCACTTAAAATTAAAAGAAAATCATGGAGAAATTGGTTTCTTAAATTATTTCCTCTGCTAGAGATTTGAATTTCATCTTCCCAAGGTCTTGGGGACAATCTCAAACTCCTTCTACTTAATTATTGACTTGGGCATTTGAATTCATAATGTAATAAGACTGTTGCCTTGTTCATATCCGTGCATGTAATATCCAGAGACTAGGGACTCTTAAAGAACTTTTGTTATTAATTTTACATTCTACAACATTCAGAGTCAATGTATTTTAATATCTACCTAGGATTTGTTGCAATAAATATAAAATGACATAAAGAGAAAACCAATTTGGAGAAGAATTGACTCCTTATGGTCAGCAAAAGGGATTTAGTTACATCTCTCATTGCTATGATGAAATATCCTGACACAAGCAGCTTAATAAACAAAGGAGTTAGTTTGGCTCATGGTCGAGGAAACAGTCCATCGTGACTGGGAAGGGATGATCCTAGGAATGGGAGCCAGCTGGTTATGTTGTGTCCATTGTCAAAAAGCAGAGAGAGGTGAATACTGGGATTCAGCTAACTGTCTTCTTTGTATGAAGTCCGAACCCCAGTGTAAGGAATGCTGTTGCCCACATTTGTGGTAACTCTTCCCTCTTCAATTAACCCAGTCTCTAAGTATTCCTATAGACATGCTCAGATAATCTCCTATGAGATTATAGATCCTGTTGTCAGTTGCATGCTGCACCATGCAAAACCATTTGAGGAAGAGCCAGGATCAATCAGAAGCAAGATACGAACAGGTTAGATCATTCTTTCGTGGCTTCTCTAGGGAGAAGTGAGATATGAAAGGTAGGCAAATTGAGTCAGTATATGATCGAAGAACTTAAGAAAATCTCTCTAGCCCATCAGGATGCCCTTGATTGTCTGATTCCTAGCTGTTGCAGTAATTTTGATCAGAGAGACTACAGGGAAGTCGTATGATTTAAAAGGAACCTGTATAAGAAATCAAGATCATCACCTTCTATCTTAAAAGCATGACCATAGGCAAAGTTTTTGCTGTCTATAGGAATTTTCACCTCATGGAGGGAGAGTTTTTCCAGGATCTTTGAAGCCTCAAGATGAGAAAGATTCATAAAATCTTTTAAAAGCACAGTTAATATGTAATATTAAACAAATGTTCATTTTCTCTACAAAAACAGAATTTTAAACCACTTCAGTTTCTCAGGAGCCAAGCAACTGAACTGTGGGATATAGAAGCTAAGCTCACTAACATCTCCAATCCAGTTTTTGTGAATCAGAATCCCTGCTTTGCCTTCAGCCAGCTCAGATGCATGAAGCAAAAGAACCAGGATCGAGGGGCTGGATATGAAGCTCAGGAGTTAGCATGTGCATCAGCCAGTTCACAAGTAGGTCTAACTCTAATTCCAGGGATCTAGTGCCATTTTCTGGACTTCGTGAGAACCTATAAACATATGGCACACATCTACATACTTAGGGGCACACATCTACACATAAAAATATAAATAAATGTCTATTTAAAAGCAAAATAAAAGTGTTGAATCTACTAAGGAGCTGGATATCATGCATCTCCAACTAGCCCGACTGCTTTCTTTATTTATGTTTTCTCACTTTCTGAAGCCTTAATGTTTTTCTTAACATACTATTTTAACTATTGTTTTGAAAGGTATTTTTATGGCTACTTTGTTCTTCATACATTCAATACAGAGAGATGAATGTCTGCTCAGATGATTTTATCTTCTGTATGAAATTTTATATCTTTGCTACAGGGTTATGTGCTATAGTCAGAGGTTTTACTTAAAATATGAGAGTGTCTGCTCTCTTTTCAAAATGGAAGCTAATTCTTACAAGATGTAAATACTTTTTGGTGTACATACAACTCATGCCCCCTAGCTTACTACTTACTTTATAATAAAGAAGTCTCTGTTGTAATTTTTCTGACTATGCAATATACCCTAAATGAACAGCAAAAGAACATATAAAAACTGAATGAAAAATACTAGGCAGACAGTGGGCATGTACATTGATAGTTCTTAAGTTGTATATGGAACTAATACTTGCATCTAGTAGAATATCACATGCAATTTAAATACTATATTGATTTATATTATGATTAAAATGTTTGGAAACATTGTCAGCTAGCTATTCCTAGCTGTTAATGGAGATTTTGCTTTATTTTCTTTTATTTTTAAGTTAATTAATCTAAGTACATTAAAATCATCTTAGTAAATTTTATGTTTTTATGTTAAACAAGTTCTTGTCTTTAACTGACCATTATTCCTTTTCTGTAGAAATTAAATATATTTTAATAATTATTAATTAATATACATTAATTCTGAGAGTCAGACCAGGCTTGAGAAGGCATTAATAAGTTAGAAGCTGGAGTAAGGCCAGGATGAGCCAAAAGTATCTGAATAAATATGTCTTGTAGGTAATGGCTACACCAAGGTCATTTGCCAGTTAGCTTGTATGAGAAGAAAACTAAAATATCCTGGACTGGACTATCTTAAAATTGGTAGAAAGGGGAAAAAAGAAAGAAAGAGTTCTGAATGAAATTCCCCTGGATGAAAATTAGCTCCATGTTAATCAAAGACAAACAATTTAGTACAAGGTAACTTCTGACTCTCAGTATCAGAGAATAAATATGCAATAGCCAGGTTCAACCAGAACGAAGAAAATTTAATTTTTTTATTGCTACCAGCTGTAGGAAGACAAGTTGGCATTACACAGTGTTAAAATCTGAAAATACTGTGTTTTTCGAATAATTGTTTGGAGCGGAGATGTAACTGCATACATGTTTATCACACCTTGAAGCTAGCTGCTGTCCTCCCAAACTTCCTGCAGAATAAATTCCCACTGCTGCCTGGCTAGAGTGAGGTCGGGCTACTGTTCTTTCCTCAAAAGCTATTTCTATTTCTATTGAGATGTGGACTTAAACTTATTACTAATTCATAGGCTATTTATTCCTAATGTTTAGTCTCATTTCAGGTTTACATTTTTATATTTTATAAAATAAATGCCTACCTTTGCTTTCCTTAACTTAAATATGATTCTCAGATTTTAATAAAAATAATTAGAGTTTATTTGAATGTTTGAAAAGAAATGCTGCAGGTCTTTACCGTCTTATCTGTAATATTTTTCCTCAAAACTATAGCTTCATATCGTGTATATGTTTGCTGCTTTTTCCGAACATTTAAGTTATTATTTTCTCCTTAGAGTAAGTTCTCTTTCTGTTCATTTTTATATTATCAGATTCACATATGTCTCTGTCTCTTTGTACTGCTTTAGTTATCTCCAGAGATTTCTTGCCCTGTCCACTGCAGCAGGTTCTTTGGCCTGTTTACCTGAAGAAGAAAGCCAGCTACTGGTTTGCCTCAGTGATTCTGAACCTCGACTCCCAAAATAGCATGCTGATGCTCCTTGTCCCCTTTGCTGACACTAATTCAAAATGTAAATAGTAACTTGTAATTGTAAAACAACCCTTAAAACAATTTCATTGGAAAGTTTTGTAATTGTTTCAGGATTGTCCTTCCAAGATTGTCTAAGGACCTCAGAGTCCTTGGCTTCAGTAAACCATCAGCAACCTCCTGCTTGAAGAACTGTGGTTTGCTCCCATAAATATGTTTTTTTCTTGGCTCTCTTTTGAGGAAATAAAATAACTGTCCTGGGGAAAGCATTAATGCATTTACTGTGGAGAAGATACCACATTTGGAGCTGTTGTATCATATTGGTTTTGCATCTACTGATGAGGTACTTTAACTTAGGCATCCTCTAAATTGTGTGATCCATTTTCTTTCACTCTTGCTGGTTAATAGACAATACAGTCAAAATCATGGCCCAATTCCCACAAGCACACAGTAGCTCTTGGCAAGCAAGTTATGACTCTCATGTTTATTTTCTTTTTCTCATTTCAACACATCATTCTTTGCATAATGTTTGTAGTTACATATATTGTCTAAAAAATATACACATTATGAAATTCCATCTGAATGAATTTTTAAACAAGAGCTATACTGAAAGAAATGTAAAGAGAGAGCTAATAGTGACATTAATTTACACTTAAGAGGAAGAAGACAGTGGATGACAATAGGCAGCAAGTTGGTATCAGACCTGGAATTATAACAGCCATCAGTGGATATGAAAAGGCTCCAGTTTCAGAACTCTGAAGCCATAAGCCTGTGTTGCTATATTATCATTGCCAGCTTTCCATCAACACCAGGATCAACCAGCAATCAAAAATAGTCAGATTCCTTATGCTGCTTCTGTACTTTATTTTGGGTAGTATTAAAGTTCCATGAATACACAAACCCAAGCAAAACCAGTAAGGACAAGCATCAGCTCTCACTTCTCTGCCATATGTTCACAAAAATCTCCAAGTTCAAATGGATGTCTGCTCAGATAAAAACACTGCTGCCTCAGTGGTGGGTGTAGGGCCATCTTAAAGTTCCCAAGAATGGTCAGGGATATCTGAACAACAATAAAATTTGTTATTAAAGTCTATCTTGCTGAATCATACTAGGAGGCTGAATTTTTCATTACAGATACCATTTCTAAGCCAGAAAATAGTTTTTAAATCAGACTCTCTTCTATGGTATTATATATTTATTTTAAAACTTTGTTCTGTGTTTATATTTTTGGAGAGTTTTCCACAAGATTCCTTTTGTTGTGCTTTGTTTACTGAATAGAAAAAGTAACCTTTAAAAAGTGGAAGAAATTTAAAGAACAGAAAAAAATTAAAATTTAATATCCAGAAAAATAATTATAATTAATAGTTATTAAGAGCTTAATTCATGTACACAAAGATAGCTCCCAATGGACACATGTGGCTTAGTTACATTTCTGTTACTGTGAGAAGACACCATGACCAAGGCAATTTATGAAATAAATCATTTAACTGGGGGCTTTCTTACATTTTCAGAGGGTGAGTCCAAGAGCATCATGGTGCGAATCATGGTAGCAGGAAGGCAGGCATGGTGCTAAGCAGTAGCTGAGAGTTCACATCTGATCTTTCGGTTATAGGAAGAAGAGAAGGGAGAGACAGAGACACACATAGCAGAATGAGACAGAGAGACAGAGAGAGAGAGAGAGAGAGATGAAAAGGCAGACAGAGAATGAAAGACAGGGACAGAAACCAGAGAGAAGAAAGAGGGAGTTGGAGGGAGGGAAAAACAAAAAATAAGAGAGAAAGGAAGGAAGGGAGGGAGGGAGGAAGATAGGGAGGAACAAAGGAGGGAGGGAGAGAGGGAGGGAGGAAAGAACTGGTCCTGGCATAGGTTCTTGAAACCTAAAAGCACCCGCAGCAACATACTTTCTCTAACGAGACCACACCTTCTAATATTTCCCTAACAGTTACTGTGACTGGAGACCAAACTTTCAAACATATAAACCTATTAGGGCCATTCCTATTCAAACCAGCACAACTTGCTGTGTATTTCCCAGCAAGAGGAAAAGACAGATAAACTGTTTAGCCTCATTTAGAGCTAAAAAGAACAAGGCTCAGTGAGGTTCATTAAGTGATTCACTGAACAGAACTGGGAATGACACAATTGGGACATTCAATGTTCGAGATCACATTTTATTTATCTGTTCATTTGTGACATGTATAAACGTATAGGCAATAGAGACAGATGTTTTCTTCATTATTGGTAACATTACAATTGAAACCTAATTCTGCTACATGCAATTATGGGATTTTTACGTGTTCTGAAATTTGGCAAGTATTTATTAGAATTGTGTTAAGCTAAGAAATGGAGCATCCTTCACACACAATTTTAACATAAAAAAAATAACAAAGAATAAGTTTCATTAGAAGAACTAGAGGAGTAAGCAAAAGACAGAAGGTATTATTTTGAAAACTCTGAGGGGCAACCTGGCCATTTTTCCTTCTGTCATCCTTAACATACAGGTCTTCATCCTCCTGCTACATCTCTTGCCATGATATTTTAACAATGGGTAAAAGAAGGGGGCAAAAGATAAACAGGGCACGCCTATAGCATCTAAACCTCAGAAGATCCTCCGACACTCTTAACCACATCTTGTTCACATGGTATTTCTGCTACCCGCTATTGCATAGAAAAAGCCCTCCAACATTGAATAAGAAAGTGACCCAATTCTGTGTCTGCCTAGGTGTCACCAAGGAAAGGTTAATCTCTAGTCCAGGCAATGCTAGGTGGAGCAGCAAAGGGGACAGTAGAGGATACAAAATGGCTGCCCCCCACAAATCTGTCACCCATAATAGATGACTGACTAGTCTTCTCTTGTTCTCCTCATAAATTATCATCATCTGATGTTTTTCTCTGTTTTATGAACTTGTTCCTTTGGAGAACATTATGAAAAGGTTGATGGGCAATGCATTGAGGCTGCTGATTGCTCTTGGTGATATTGTCATTTTCACAATGTAAGTCACTAATCATAAGCATGAGATATCTTTCCATTGTCTGATATCTAAAAGGTTTTTACTATGTACCATTCTCATCTCTTCAGTTAGGTATATTCTTAGATATTTTCTTAAAATATAATCAGTGGAAAATTTTTTTGTCTCATTTCCTTCTTGGCAAGTTTATTATGATATATTTTAAAAGCTACTGATTTTTGTACACTGATTCTGTATCCACTCATTTTCCAAATGTGCTCATTAATTTTCATGGCTTTCTGGTCTTGATTTCTTTTAGCATAAGATCATGGTCTCTGCACAGATTTGACCTCTTCCTTTTGCATTTGTATTCCAGGTGGTTTGTTGTTGTTGTTGTTGTTCATGCTAATACTTTGAACACTATGTTGCAATGTAGACACTTGTCTCATTGCAATTTTTTGGAAATACTGGCTTTTCTGTATCTACAGTGTTGAGCATAATTTTTTTTTATGTATGGCATGTATTATGTATTAAGCTGAATTGTGCTTCTTTCAGTCCTGGCATCTTTAAGATTTTCATCATAAAATGATGTTTAACTTTGTTAAAGGGCTTTTCTATACCAATTGAGTTGATCATGTGATTTTTGTCCACTTGTTTATTTATGTACACTGTTACAATTATTGATTTGTACGTGTCAAGCTAAACTTGCTTCTGTAGAATGAAATTAACTTGGTCACAGTGGGTGGCTTCTTATTGCATTCGTGAGTTTGGTGTTCAGTGACCTTATTGATTACATTTCACTTTCTTTTGGTTTGGGGTCTTTATTTGACTGAGGAGTCAGCACAATATTGGCTTTAGAGAATAGGCTGATAGTCTTTTTCTTCCCTAATTTGGGAAACAGATTGAGGATTATTGGTGTTGTATTCTAGTTAGTTGTTTCTCTGCTTGGGTTATTGTTTGTCTTTTCTTGCTCTACTCTTATATTAGCTGTTTGATGGTTTACTATATTGATCATGATAGATTCCCTCCTGCATCCCCTTTATTCAACCATTCTCTCATGGAATCTACTCTTCCCATTGTATCAGAATTTAAACTGCCTTTCATTCTCCTTTGAGTAGAATATACCGTTAAGTGTCATATGCAGTGACTGGCTTTGTGGTTTGTAACTGTTTTTGTGATTGTCTTGAAATGTCCTTATTTCTCTGTCAATTTTAAAAGTGTTCCTGGATTTATATTATTTTTGATTGTTAAGGATTTACGCTCAGGGTTTGAAAGATATCATCACATGCTTTCCTGGATTTTAGCATTGCTCATGAAAGATCCCATGTTATCCTGGTAAATTTGTTCATTTGGACTTTTGTATTTATTTGGTGAATAGGGCTTTTTTTCCCTTAGAGATTTAGTATCATTTTTTTGCTTTGTGTTTTGTGATGTTTTAACTATAATATATGTGGAAAATCTTATTCCTGTTTGTGTCTATTTAGTGTTATAGATGGCTCTTATGTTGTATGTCTGCTGTAAATTTGGTACATATATTTTTTATGCCTTCAATGTTTATCTCACATGTTCATTTTTGTTTTGTATTGACATTTAAATGTGGTACTCTTTTGCTCCATCCCTGGACCAGTTTTCTGTTCAGACAAGTGGATACGAATGTTTCATTTGTATATTCAAGTTTCATATCTTCAGCCGAAAATTAAAGGATTTAAAACCAAAAAACAGAGATTTCACCTTATGCTGAACAAGGCCATATTGGGACCTTGGGACCTCCTGCCCTTGCTGGGGAGGAGATAAAGTGATGTGGAGAAGAGAGAGGGGTGGGAGGGGGAAGGGAGCTTGAACAAGGATATGCATGGATAAAAAATATGACTGTATTCATAATAAAAAAGGGTATACATGTACAAGGGTGGAACTCCACAATGTCCATCTTTTTATATTTTTTTTTTAAGATTTTGATTTTTTTGGCCCGAGGAATTTACTCTGTAGTCTAGCCTAGGATTGAATTTACAGAGATCCACTGCCTCTACTTGGGAGTACAGGCATGTGCCACCACCACCCAATTCCCAATGGCCATCTTTACTGTTGTGGGATATTTGGATCACATTCTAACAACTCCCAAGACAACCAATAAAATTAAATGAGAGGACCAAGTCAACATTCAGCTGGCCAGAATTAGCCAGAGATTTTTCGGTAACCTAGATTAAGACAGACACAAGAAGGAATAGAAAGGGATTAAGAGGATTTGTGGGCTTTTTCAATCTGGAAGTCTAAAGACGTAGGGTCAGCTAATCATGCATGCATTACTTTTTGAATCTATCAGTTTCATACCCTGATATATTATTCCTGAGGGTTTTTTTTTAAAAAAAAAATAATAATAATGTTCCCCCTCAGTCTCTTCTTTCCAGTCATTCCTCAGTTCCCCACCCCCATCCTATACCCCTATCACTCCTCAGAGAGGATAAGGACTCCCAGGGTGAGTCAATACAGTCTGGCTTATCCTGTTGAGGTAGGACCAAGCCTGTTCCCTAAGTATCAAGGCTAAACAAGCTATCCCTCTATAAGGAATGGGCTCCCAAAAGCCAGTTCGTTTACTAGGAATAAATTCTGGTCCCCTGCCAGAGGCTCCACAAACTGCCCATCCCATTCAGCTGTCAACCACATTCATAAGGCCTAGTACAGTCCCATGCAGGTTCCCCAGTTGTCAGTTCAGAGTCAGTAGCTCCTGTCAGCTGTCTCTGTAGGTTTTCCCATCATGATCTTGACCTATTTGCTGATATACCCTCTCCTTCCTTTCTTCTACTGAAGTGGGATCTCCACCCAGTGCTTAGCTATGGATCTCTACATCTGCGTCCATCAGTTGTAGGATGAAGGTTTTATAATGACAGTTAAGGTGGTCATAAATTTGATTATAGGGGAAGGTCAGTTTAGGCACCCTCTATACTATTGTGTGGAGTCTTAGCCAAGCTCATCATTGTGAATTCTTAGCTATTTCCCTAGCACCAGGTTTCTCTCTAGCCTCACAATGGCTTTGTCTATACATATACCTATTCTCTTCTTTTTCTTCTTTGTTTCTCTCCCAACTCTATCATCCTATTTTCTCCTGTTTCTTCCCATCCCTCCATGCTCACAATTTACTCAGGAGAACCTTTCTATTTCCCCTTCCCAAGGGTTTGGGCATGGATGTCTCTCTTAGGTTCCTCCTTATTACCTAGCTGCTCAGGGTTGTGCAATGTAGATGGGTTACCCATTGCTTTATGTCTAAAATTCACTTATGAGAGAGTACATACTATGTCCTTCTGGGTCTGTGTTACCTCATTCAGATTTTTTTTTCTACTTCCATCCATTTGCCTACAAAATTTACGATGTCATATTTTTAAATGCTGAGTAGTACTCCATTGTGTAAATGTATCACATTTATTTTTACAATTTATTACTAACTTAAAGAGAAAAAATCACATGCTTGGAAAAGTTTTCTCTGTGTAGATGGCTTATAATGACAACAGAGAAAATTGAAATTACTTTTTAAGGGTCTTAGTCTCATTAATAAAAGAACTTAGAAGCAAACAAAAATGGATGCTTAAGGACAATTTTATTAGAGTCTAAAAGAAAACATCCAGAGCTGCTAAGTTGTAAATAGCAGAAGCTGCCATGAGGGGAAGAAAATTCATGCTGGTGAGAAAAGCAGGTAAATGGGCAACCACATAGCAGGAGAGCCTTGGAGAACTAGGAATAAAGCCCAAAATGTGTTAGAGAAAGCATACTGGAAAGAATCATAGAAGGAAGAAAAAAACAATTTTTTTCTTTTCAGAAAAGTGGGTAATGATGCCTGAAAGTAGAGCACAGTTTAAAAAATATAAAAGCCTGTCTTAGTTATGATTTCTATTATTATGAAGGGACACTATGACCACAGCAACTCCTATAAAAAATCATTTAGTTATGCTAGCTTTCATTTTCAGAGGTTTAGTCCATTATCATCATAGTGTGACATGGTGTTATGCAGGAATAGTTGGTGCTGGAGAAGTATTGAGTGTCCTACATATTGACTTATAGAGAACAAGAAGTGGTCTGTCTCACTGGGCATGGTCTAAGCATATATGAGGCCTCAAAACCCACCTTCACCGTGACACGCTTCCTCCAACCAGACCACACCTGTTTCAAAACAGACATACCTTTTAATAGTGCCATTCTCTTTGGTGACCATTTTCTTTTAAACCACCATTTTCCACTGCCTTTTCTCCAAAGGCATATAGCCATATCAAAATGGAAAACTATATTCAGTCCAGTTTCAAAAGTCACCACAGTCTATCGCAGTTTCAACAATGTTTAAAAATCTAAAGTTCAAAGTCTCTTCTGAGATTCATGCAATCTCTTAACTGCAATGCCCTACAAAATAGAAATGAAAAATCAGATTACGTACTTACAACATATAATGGCACAAAATATACGATACCATTCCAAAACATAATAAGGGGAACATAATGAGAAAATACTGGACCAAAGCAGATCTAAAACCTTCTGGACAAACTCTAAAATGCATGTCTATGTCTAATGTCAAAGTACTCTTCAGATCACCAACTCTTCTTTCTCTTGGATTGGTTCCACTCTCTGTTAGCAGCTTTCCTCTACAGGTATCTCATGGATCTGACATTTTTAATATCTTTTTTACATGGATAAAAAATATGACTTTATTCATACTAAAAAGAAAGAAAGAAAAAATAAAATCAAACTCAACCTTAAATAATCCCCTGTTGTCAGTAGAGTGGGGAGAAAAGTGCAGGTTCTCCTAGAAGGAGAAAAAGATAAGCGAGAGGCCTTGTCTACTTTGTAGTCTCTCTATTCACTTTTCTTTTCTTATTTTTTTTTAAGATTGCTACACATATATTTACTTTGTGTTCAGCTTTCCCTCTGAATTTTTTTTACCATCCCTGTATATCCTTATTCAAGGTCCCTTCCCCCTCCCGCCACATGAGGTCATTTTTTCTTCTCCACAACTCCCCATCCCCTACCTGGGCAGGGAACAGACAGTACTATGGTCCCACTGACCCAACAATGCTTGGATCAGTCTCCACTCCTGGCAAATCCAGTTTTGTCCACCCTCCCTCAAGAGTGAGTCAGGTGTTCCTATAGTTGGAGTGGGATCCAAAGGGTCATTCCAGGGTGTTTCTGATCCCAAGCTGTTCAGTGGTTGTGGTTTGCAGCTTGGGCATGCTTGGCTTTTTTTCTTGTTTGTTTGTTTAGAGACCACTAATGACTGAGCACATCCCCTGCTTATCTTTCCGGGTTTGTGATACCTCGCTCAGGAGGATATTCTCCAAATCCATCCATTTGCCTGCAAATTTTAGGATATCATTTTTTCTTATTGCTGAGTAGTATTCCATTGTGTAGATGTACCACAGTTTGTTAATCCATTCTTCAGTTGAGGGACATCTAGGTTGTTTCCAGGTTCTTGCTATTACAAATAATGCTGCTATGAACATAGTTGAGCTAATACCTTTGGAGTGTGAATGTGCCTCTTTAGGTATACACCCAGAAGTGGTATTGCTGGGTCCTTGGGGAGATTGATTATCAATTTTCTGAGAAACAGCCATATTGCATTCCAAAGTGGCTGAACAAGCTTACACTCCTACCAACAATGGAGGAGTGTTCCCCTTGATCCACATCCTCTCCAACATAGGCTGTCATCTGTGCCTTTTATCTTAGCCAATCTGACAGGTGTCAGATGGTATCTCAAAGTTGTTTTGATTTGCATTTCTCTGATGGCTAAAGATGAAGAGCACTTTTTCAGGTGCCTTTCAGCCATTCATAGTTCCTCTGCTGAGAATTTCCTTTTTAGATTTGTACCTCATTTTTTGATTGGGTTATTCAAGGTTTTGGGCTCTAGATTCTTGAGCTCTTCATATATCTTAGAGATCAGTCCTCTATCACTTATAGGGTTGGTGAAAATCTTTTCCCATTCTGTAGGCTGTCGTTTTGTCCTATTGACAATGTCCTTGGCTTTGCAGAAGCTTCCTAGCTTCAGGAGATTCCACTTATTTATTGTTGATCTTAGTGTCTGTGCCACTGGTGTTTTATTTAGGAAGTGGTCGCCTGTGCCAATTCGTAGAAGTGTATTTCCCACTTTCTTTTCTATCAAGTTCAAAGTGGCTGGGTTTAAGTTGAGGTCTTTGATCCACTTGGATTTGAGTTTTATGCAGGGTGACAGGCTCAGATCTATTTGCATTTCTCTACACACTTCCATCCAGCTATACCAACACCATTTGTAAAATATTCTATCTTTTTTCCATTGAATGTTTTGGGCCTCTCTCTCCCCTTATCTATTCAATATAATTCTCGAAGTTTTAACTAAAGCAATAAGGGAACAAAAAGAGATTAAGGGGATACAAATTGGAAAAGAAGAAGTGAAGCTATTTTTATTTGCAGATGATATAATTGTATACATAAGCGACCCACAAAATTCTTCCAAGGAACTGCTACAGCTGATAAACACTTTCAGCAATGTAGCAGGATACAAGATTAACTCAAAGAAATCAGTAGCCCTTCTATACACTAAAGATAGAAGAGCTGAAAAAGAAATAAAGGAAACATTACCCTTCATAATAGCTGCAAATAATATTAAATACCTTGGAGTAACTATAACCAAAGAAGTAACAGACCTATTTGACAAAAATTTTAAATCACTGAAGAAAGAAATTGAAGAGGATATCAGAAAATGGAAAGCTCTCCCATGTTACTGGATTGGGAGGATCAACATAGAAAAAATGGCAATTCTACCAAAGGCAATCTACAGATTCAATGCACTGCCCATCAAAATCCCAACACAATATTTTTTGGACCTTGAAAGAACAATACTCAATTTCATTTGGAATAACAGGAAAGCCAGGATTGCCAAAACAATTTTACTCAACAAAGAACCTCAGGAGGTATCACCATCCCTGACTTCAAGCTATATTATAGAGCTACAGTAATAAAAACAGCCTGGTACTGGCATAAAAACAGGCTTGTGGACCAATGGAATAGAATTGAGGATCCAGACATTAATCCAAAAACCGATGAACACCTGATCTTTGACAAAGAGGTCCAAAACATTTTTAATATTTTAAGGTCTCCAAGATAATCCAGGCTTCACTTTCTTTTTCTTTTTTTTCCTTCTTTATTTTGTATTTATCAAAAAAAAAAAACAGTAAAAAGAATTTAAAATGCAGAAGAGTTAACAATAACTATACAGAGGATAAGAATCATAAGCATGGCTTATCAAGGGTGGAAATGCAAATAAGATTGCTACACATATATTTACTTTGTGTTCAGCTTTCCCTCTGAATTTTTTTTCCATTCCTGTATATCCTTATTCAAGGTCCCTTCCCCCTCCCACCACATCTTGTCATTTTTCTTCTCTGCAACTCCCCATCCTCTCCCTGGGCAGGGAGCAGACAGTCCTATGGTCCCACTGACCCAATAATGCTTGGATCAATCTTCACTCCTGGCCAAATCCAGTTTTTTCCCCCTCCCTCAATAGTGAGTCAAGTGTTCCTATAGTTGGACTGGGGTTTGAAGGGTCAGTCCAGGGTGTTTCTGATCCCAAGCTGTTCAGTGGTTGTGGTTTGCCGCTTGGGAATGTTTGGCTTTTTTTCTTGTTTGTTTGTTTAGAGACCACTAGTGAGTGAGTACATCCCCTGCTTATCTCTCTGAGTTTGTGATACCTCGCTCAGGAGGATATTCTCCAAATCCATCCATTTGCCTGCGAATTTTAGGATATCATTTTTTCTTAATGCTGAGTAGTATTCCATTGTGTAGATGTACCACAGTTTGTTAATCCATTCTTCAGTTGAGGGACATCTAGGTTGTTTCCAGATTCTTCCTATTATAAATAATGCTGCTATGAACATAGTTGAGCTAATACCTTTGGAGTGTGAATGTGCCTCTTTAGGGTATACACCCAGAAGTGGTATTGCTGGGTCCTTGGGGAGATTGATTCTCAATTTTCTGAGAAACCTCCATATTGTATTCCAAAGTGGCTGAACAAGCTTACACTCCCACCAACAATGGAGGAGTGTTCCCCTTGATACACATCCTCTCCAACATAGGCTGTCATCTGTGCCTTTTATCTTAGCCAATCTAACAGGTGTTAGGTGGTATCTCAAAGTTGTTTTGATTTGCATTTCTCTGATGGCTAAAGACGAAGAACACTTTTTCAGGTGCCTTTCAGCCATTGGTAGTTCCTCTGCTGAGAATTCCCTTTTTAGATCTGAACCCCATTTTTTTATAGGAGAGTTGAGTCCATTGATATTAAGGGAAATTAGTGACCATTGATTCATAATTCCTGCCATTTTTGGTGGTAACTTGTTTGTATTTCCTTTCTCTAGGGTATTCTTCTGTGGACTTATTGCTTGTTTGTGATTTCGTGGGTGTATCTGGGGTCCTTAGGTTGGAGTTTTCCCTCTAATACTCTCTGTAGTGCTGGATTGGTAGATAGATATTCTTTCTGTCTGACTTTGTCCTGAAATACCTTGTTTACTCCGTCTATGGTGATTGATAATTTTTCAGGGTATAGTATTCTAGTTTGGCAGCCATGCTGTTTTATCGTCTGTATAACTTCTGACCAAGCCCTTCTAGCTTTCATCGTTTCCATTGAATAGTCAGGTGTTATTCTGATGGGTCTGCCTTTATATGTGAATTGGCCCTTTTCTTTTGCAGCTCTTAAAATTTTTTCTTTGTTCTGTATGTTTTGTGGCTTGACTATAATGTGGCGCGCTGACTTTTTTTGGGATCATACCTATTTGGTGTTCTGTAAGCTTCTTGTATCTTTATAGGCATTTCCTTCTTCAGGTTAGGAAAGTTTTCTTCAATGATTTTATTGAAAACATTATCTGTGGCTTTGACCTGATATTCTTCTCCTTCTTCTATTCCTATTATTCTCAAATTAGGTCTTTTCATGGTGTCCCAGATTTCCTGAACATTTTGAGTTAAGGCTTTTTTAGTTTTATTATTTTCTTTGACTGATATATCTATTTGGGCTACTGAGTCTTCCACTTCAGAGATTCTATCTTCCATCTCTTGAACTCTGTTATGCTTGTATCTGTGGTTCCAGCTTTTTTCTTCAGGTTTTCTATTTCCATCTTTGCCTCATTTTGTGCCTTTTTTATTGCTTCTATTTCAGCTTTTATATCAGCTTTTAGTTCCTGGCATGTTTCTTTAATAGATTTGTTCATCTCTTCCAATTTTTTGTTTGTATTTTCTTCTATTTCTTTAAGACTTTTTTTCATATCTTCTTTGAGAGCTTCGATGATCATCAAAAAGGAATTTTTGGTGTTGCTTCCTTCTGTTTCCTCTTCATTGCTCAGTTTGGGTCTTGTATTTGTAAGATTGCCACTCTCTTCTGGAGTTACCATGTTGTCCTTTGTATTATTCTGTAATTTCTTGCACTGACGTTTGCCCATGGCTTCAGTGGTTCACGATTAGATGGCTCCTGGTCAGTTGTGGTACTCGGGTTTGTTTGTCTCCTGTCACCTCTCTGGTCAGGGTCTGAATCTGTCCTTCAGAGACCCCTGCAGTTGTTGGTTCGCTCAGTTCGAGGTCATGGTGAGTAGCTGTGCAAATTCCCTCAGGAGCTGTGGGTGTGATGTCAGGCAGAGTTTACCTGCCCCTGCTCCAGAGTGTGCTGGGACTCCCATGCTTCACTTTCAAGGCTTCACTCAATTAATCTCTAGGCCTCCATTCAGGGACACCCTGACACATGCCTGGCCTTGGGAGCTTTCCTTAGTCATGAAAGAAGGTTCCATAATGCCTTTGTTTTATTCTTGAAGCCAAAGCTGTCATGTTCTGCTATTTACTGTGGCTGGAACATGGCCCCCTTGTTCAATTACATCTTCACCAGCTTTATATTTCTGCAGTTTCCTTTACTACCTAAGCTTGACTGTGCTAAAACTTTCTTTGTAGACCAGGCTGGCCTTGAACTCAAAGATCTTTCAATTGTTTCTTCAATAGCTTTCTGCTTTTAATGATCATTTTCATTGCCAAAGCTTAGCTGTCCTCAAACTTGATTTGTAGACCAGCTTGGCCTCAAACTCAGATCCACTAGCCTCTGACTTCCCAGTGCTAAGATTAAAGGTGTACCCCACGACACCTGGCTCTAAGATTTTCTTTAATTCATTTTTATAAATTCAAAAGTTTGCTGGATGGGATCTTGACCTGAGGTTATGACTCCCTTTATTTCACTTTTTAATCTGCTTATGCCCTTTAATATAGGATTTAACTCCATTTCCTGGTGCTCTTTTTTTTCCTCAAATATTTTTTTCTTTGCACAACTTGCTCCTTTTCATTAGAGTTAACACTAGTAACTACAAAACAGAGTATACCACACTGTTTGGAGATATCCTCTGCAAAGGAAATTAATTTGAAATTCTTCACTTTAGCCTCAGGCACATTCTTTAGACAAGGGTAAAAAGCAGCCATATTCTTCACCAAGATGTAACAAAAACAATTTCTAGGCAATATACTAAAATTCTTCTTCTCTGAGCCCTCTTAAGTCAGCCCTGAGAGTTCAAATCATTACCAGCACCATTGCCTTCCATGTTCCTAGTAGTATGGCCCAGTAAGCAGGGCTTAAATCATTCCATTGCTTTTCTAACCCAAAGTGCTGAA
The DNA here is from genome assembly GCA_004025045.1 of Sigmodon hispidus. Lineage (NCBI taxonomy): Eukaryota > Metazoa > Chordata > Mammalia > Rodentia > Cricetidae > Sigmodon > Sigmodon hispidus. Next base: position 45,611 of record PVIH01015931.1, read on the forward strand.
GTCCAAATTCCTACAAACAAAAACCTGGTCTGGCCTGTCACGCCAATACCTTAGTCCTTGCTGCCAACTTCTGTCTTTGAATTTCTATGAATAGACATTAAACTCTTATAAAGAAAAAATATTTTATTAGGATGGCTTACATTTTTAGATGTTTGGTCCATTTATCATCAGTGTGTAAAGTAGTGACATGATGGCAAAGACAGTGCTAGAGAAGTAGGTGAGTGTCCCAAATCTTCACTTGCAGGCATAAAGGTCTGCCTCTCTGCAGAATTGTTTTAGCATATGTGAGACCTCAAAGCCTACCTCCACAGTGAAATATTTTATTTGACAAGAGTACACCTCCTAATAGGGCCTATATCACCACAAAGCCCATTGCCAGGTGTAGGTTACCTTTTTTGGAGCTATTGACCAACTTCCATACATCCCTACACATCACAACAATGCCTTTTGTTACCTCTATAACTTGAAAGCAGATTCCTATTGCTGAATGTACCACATGCTTGCAACATAAAACATGGAAATATCAAGCTGATACTAACCTGGAATCTTCATCTCTGCTGGTTAGCTTTAATGGCACTAAAAGGTGCTATGAAGATAATTTTCTAGGGAGAAAATTATCCTTATTCTCATCCAGTTTTGAACCCTGAAATTTATATGACATGCCCACTGGTGCCATACTAGCACAAATGCTGTGCTTGGGAGTAACTAAACCCTTTCTGATTAGATTTAAATTCCATTTTAATTGGGTAAAAACTGGCATTATTGTTTTGTCAACAGTGACTGAATAAACTATATCCCTAGAAGAGAACCTACTACTATTATAGTGATAAGAAGGCATAGTGTCAAACCAATGCCATGTGATTTAATTATCATTATATTCATAAATTAATGTGTCTTTCAGTCCTCATTAGAGAATTTGCAGTAGATGGAATTAACACAGAGACCCACAACAGATCAAGATTCAAAGAAAGGAAGTGAGGAATGCTCAGCCATAGTGATGCTAGGGATTATTCCAAAAAAGAAGGTACAAAGAATATGAAAGCCAGAAGTAGTGAGTGGACAAAAGAAAACAGTCTCTTCTGGGTAAAACAGTGCACCTGCACTATTGGCTCTGACAATATGAATAATACCTATGCATGATCAAGCTGTTTGAAATCTCAACATGGAGAGAAGAGGTGGGTATGAATTCCCACCTCTGTCTGAAGATTTATTGACAATTGATACTTACTGTATAAGGGAGACTCAGTTTTCTTTATAAGCATATCCCCTGGTAAACAAACCATGCTCCAGTGGAAAACCACAAATCCAAGAATATTGGCCACACAAGTTAAACTTGGTGAGTGTAAAACAAAGAAAAAAAACTAAAACATGATACAACAATAGTTGAGTAGATAAATGAGGTTGGTTTTAAAATGTATTACAGGAAATTATTAAAGATCTAATAAAAATTAATTAAAAAAAGAAAAATGGGCAGGTTGCTACTATGTGAACTATTGTATTAGAAGTTAGGAATTCATAGAAGAAAAATGCATTATCACTTTAAATAATTATAATTATAAGAAATAATTATCTCTGGAGCAGGGGCAGCTGAACTCTGCACCTGGCCACACCCGCAGCCCCTGCTGCTCAGGGAATCTACTAAGAGCCCTACTGCGACCCTGAACTGAGTGAACTGAGCAAACCAACTGCAGGGGTCTATGAGGGGCGGATTCGAACCCTGACCAGAGGTGAGGAGGGCTCGGCGGGCCTCAGCACCTGTATCCTGGCCTGGGAGGGAGAGTTGACCTCACACTGCTTCCGGTTCCGCCACCGGGACCTGTGCTCTCTGTGGCGTCCCAGCGCACTCTGGAGCAGGGGCAGCTGAACTCTGCACCTGGCCACACCCGCAGCCCCTGCTGCTCAGGGAATCTACTAGGAGCCCTACTGCGACCCCGATCTGAGTGAACTGAGCAA
>PVIH01015932.1:0-14432 GCA_004025045.1 Sigmodon hispidus
AACCACAACCACTGAACAGCTTGGGATCAGAAACACCCTGGACTGACTCTTCGGATCCCACTCCACCTAGAGGAACACCTGACTCACTCTTGAGGGAGGGGGGACAAAACTGGATCTGCCAGGAGTGGAGACTGAACTAAGCAATATTGGGTCAGTGGGACCATGGAACTGTCTGCTGCCTGCCCAGAGGGGGATGGGGAGTTGTGGGGAAGAAAAAATGACCTGATGTGGCGGGAGGGGGAAGGGACCTTGAATAAGGATATGTAGGGATAGAAAGTGTGACTTCTTTGTTCATAATAAAAATAATAATAATAATAATAAAAGTATACAGAAAAAAGAAGTAAAACAAGACAAAACAACAAAAAGTCAAATTACCTACTTACCATATATAATACATCAAATAAATTTCAAGTGGTTTAAAACTGAAATATCAAAAGGAAAACATCTTGAATAAAATATCAGAAATTATAGAATTGATTTGGAAAGAAAAATTATTCTTAGTTTCAAATAAGATAGTAAATTTAAAATTAAAAATAAATATGCCTTACTAGCAAAAGTTAAAGGACACATAGACATCGAAATCAGTTTTAAATCAAGAGAAAGTAAAAAAAGAAGATCATCATGATCATATTAACTGTTAGAGAAAAGGCAGCTGACATAAGCATTAAAGAAAAAAATAAATTAAACTTTATCAAAACTGAAGTTTCTTATGCAGCAAAGAACACCATCAAGAATGTAAAATTGCATCCCACAACATGGGTAAAATATACGACTTTATTCATAATAAAAACAGAAAACAAAAAAAGAAACAAAAGTCATTTAATAACAAATATTTTTTTCATTTCTTATTTATTTATTTATCCATGTATCCCCTTGTTCAGGCTCCCTTTCCACTCCCTCCCCTCCTAGTCACTCACTCTTCTCTCAAGTATAGCAAATAAAACTCAGTAGAATTTTCCAAAAAATAAATAAATAAAATATTTGAAAATACTGGATTTTCTAAGAGATTAATATACAAAAATTAAAACTCCTACAACTCAACAATAAAACAATTAAATTGATAAATGGTCAAATGAATTGAAAATGGACATTTCTCCAAAAAGTACATATACGTGTCCAGTAAGCACATTTAAGACACCTAATATCACAAAATCTAAGAAAAATGAAAAATTAAAAACAAAATGAAATGCCACTTACTATTACACAAATTCTATTTACTATTATTATTAACAACCCAGAGCTAGATATTGGGAAAAGGCTGAAATATCAGAGAGACAGAGAAACAAACCGTGGCCAGTTCTTACCTAGCCAACTACTCAGGTAGTTTTTAGTAGATCCCGTCTCCAGGAGTCCTCAGACTCAAAACTCTAGGTCCTCAGGTGAGAGAGAATGCATCCAAAGCTTAAATTCTCCCTCCTTCTTCTCTGTCCAGCTATCTCACTTTCTGGTACAACTTTCCTAGAGCTAGCATTAAATGTATGTGCCACTATAGCCTGTCTCCATTTGCCCTTTTACTCACAGAGGTGTAGAAGGATGTCTGCCCCTGGAGTGCTAGGATTAAACTCATCGTTTACCACTCCCTGACCTTCAGGCTTGATTCTGTCCTCTGATATTTCAGGCTATTTTTGATTAAATACATAATATATCACCACAACTTACATTCAGTTCATTGTTTATATTTTTTAAAACAGAAATTAAATGACACTAAAGATGAAAATTTTTTTAATACTTCTATGTCACTGGTGGAAATGGAAAATAGTGAACACATAGTACAAAAGTTTTATGGACTTCAAAATTCTGAATATAAAATTAAAATGTAGCATAGCAATACTACAGCTAAGAGTACATAAATGTCTTGTACAGGTAATTTTGTAGCAATGTTCTTGTAATTTAAGAAGCATAAAACACTAATCCATCAGCAGTTGACTGCATAGGAATAATCACGCACATACACTTATGTATGCATACGACCACAGAAAAATTATAAAATATTATTAAATAGTAACTGTCAAATTTGGGTTTCCTATGCTTATTTGAATTAAAGATAATTTATTAACTCACTGGGAATAATGACAGAAAGATAACTTCTCAAAACAAAAGTGATTTTCCCTTAGTTTATTTCCTAGCTTATATCTTTTAAAAATATTTTATTTAAGAAGATTTTTTTTCCTTTTCCATACCATTCACTGTTTTCTTCCCTCCTTTTTTTCCCACTGCACCCTTTTCCCCCTCCATTTACTCTACCAAGTGGTTAAAGCCTCCCTTTAGTGGTCAACACAGACTAGTATACAAAGTTGAGGCAGGACCCAACCCTTACTCACTGTATCAAGGCTGAGTAAAGTATTCCTCCATAGGGAGTGGGCTATAAAAAGCAAATTCATGTACCTGAGATAATTCCTGGTCCCATTGGCAAGGGGCCAACCAACAGATCAATTTACATAACTGTCATCCTCATTCAGAGGGCCTAGTTTTGTCCCATGTAGAGTTCAGAGCTATCAGTCTGGCATCTCTGATCTCCCTTAGCTCAGGTCAACTGGCTCTGTGATTTTCTCTATTGTGCTCTTGACACACTCTCTTGCTTCTCTAGTCCCTTCTCTCTTTTTTAAACTGAACTCCAGGAGTTTGGCCAAGTTCTTGGCTGCATCTGCTCCCACCAGTCATTGGATATTGGTCCTATAATGACAATTAGGAAAGTCAACAATCTGGTTGTACTGGAAGCATAGCTTAAACTTTTTAAGCATCTATATTCCTGAGTTTTCCACTTATTTTCTAACAGAATGTACATATATTATTTCAATAATCAGCTTAATGAACATTGTGAGGAAAACTAGAATAACAACCCCCCCCAAAACCCCATACACACATATTTATACACATATAAATACAAAAAGTCTGTGTTAAAATTAAAGGTCATGTTTCTTACATGTGTACATATAAATGTACATATATATACATATGAATGCATTTATGTATACACACAAATACACACACATGCAGAGAGGGAGTGAAAGAGAGAATTTATCAGATAGAAATGACTTTCATGACTTAGAAAATTGAGAAACACAAAAGCCTACATTTAACAAGTTAAGAGACCCAATCGAGCAAAAAGGATATAGTTTCAGGTAAGTCCAAAATCCTGAAAACCAGTAGTCTTGAGTCAAAGAAGCATTATGGTTCAGTGTTAATCAAAATAGAAAAAAAAATTTATGTCCTAGCTTCAACGGTAAGGAAGATGGATCCTGCCTTTTCTTACTGGAAATCAGCATTCTTTTGCTCTATAGACATTCAGCTGATTGTTAGAGATCAATTAAATTGGGAAAGGAAACCTGCTTTGTTTAGTGCACCAACTTATCCATCCTCATAAAAATGCCAAAAATGTTTGAACACATATGCATGTGCTCCATAGATCAGTCATTTTGATACTTAAAATTAACCATCACATCCTAAGTACATCATTTTAAGAAAGACAAAACGGTATGGAATAGATGTGAAAATTAGCTTTAGTACTTATAAAAATTCTGTGCATTTCAAGCCAGATAAATATGAATTTTTATGCTAGGGTTTTAAACACTATAAATTTTGTCTTTTTAGAAGAAAAAGACATTTAATTAATTATAGAGGCCTAAAATCTCAATATTCTTCTTGTGAAAAATGTTGTCTTTTTAAAAAGAAAAGTTTCACATAGTCTGAGCCTTAAGTTCAGTGCTAACAGTGTTCGCATACGTACTAAGCATGAGCAAGACCCTGAGTTTTGTACTGATTGCCAGTAAATAAGTAAAAACATACATACATACATACATACATATATACATACATGCATGCATACATATATACATACATACATAAAGTCACTGAAAATTTCAGTCCCCAAAACTTTAAAATTTTCAATTCACTTTATCTCAATTATAGTCAACAAGTGATAAAGATAACAAATTAAAAGTAGAAGAAAAAGATAGATGAAAAAAGAAAAAGCTGGGAACTAAGCTATAATCTTATAGTAGAAAACAATTTTGTGAATACAAGTCATATCTTCTCCTAAAAATGCAATTTTCTTCCAGAAAATTTACTCTGTATATTTACCAAATGTTTTGTCTTTTGTGCTAAGTAAATACCCACTAGGCCATTTAGAAGTAGAAATTTTTTTTTAGTTCAATATTTTTTATTGTGAATAAAGTCACATTTTCTATCCATGTTTATCCTTGTTCAAAGTCCCTTATCCCTCCCACCCCGTCCAGTCACACTCTCTTCTCCACATCTCCCCAATCCTCCCCAGCAAGGGCAGGAGGTCCCAAGGTCCCAAGGTCCCAATGTCCCAATGTCCCAATGTCCCAATATGGCTTAGTTAAGCACTCACTCCTGGTGAGGGTTTATTTATCTTGTTCACTTTCTCAAAGAACCAACTCTTTGATTCATTGATTCTTTGTATCAGTTTTATTGATTTCGGCTCTAAGTTTGACTATTTCCTGCTGTCTACTCCTTCTAGTTGAGTTTGCTTCTAATTGTTCTAAGGCGTTCAGCTGTGCTGTTGGATCTCTAGTGTGGGATTTCTTTAGGTCTTTCATATGGGCATCTGGTGCTATGAATTTTCCTCTTAACACTGCTTTCATTGTGTCCCAAAAGTTTTGGTATGTTGAGAATTCATTTTTGTTAAATTCTAGTAAGACTTTGATTTCTTTCTTAATTTCTTCCCTGACCCAGAGGTGGTTCAGTTAAGGGAAGTTTAGTTTCCATGAGTTTTTAGGCTTTCTGTGATTGTTGAATTCAAACTTTAGGCCATGGCTGTCCAATATGTTACAAGGGATTATTTCCCCTTCTTTTGTATCTGTTGATATTTGCTTTATGACCAATTATGTGGTCAATATTACAGAAAGTTCCATGAGGTGCAAGAAATATGTATATTCCTTTACATTTGGGTAGAAGCTTCTATATTATCTATTAAATCCATTTGCATCATAACCTCTGTTAGACTCATTTCTCTGTTGAGTCTCTGTCTGGTTGACCTATCCAAGGGTGAAAATGGGATATTGAATTTTCCCACTATTAGGGTATGAGAATTGATGTGAGATTTGAGCTTTAGCAGTGTGTCTTTTACATAGGAAAGTGCCCTTATATTAGGGGCATAAATATTTAGGATTGAAATCTCCTCTTGACCAATTTTTTCTGCGATGAATAAGTTATGTCGATCTTGGTCTCTTTTAATTGCTTTGAGTTTAAAGTTTACTTTGTTAGATATTAGGATTGTAACCCCAGCTTGTTTCTTAGGGTCATTTGATTGGAAAATCTTTTTCCATCCCTTTACTCTTAGCCTGTGTCTGTCTTTGTGGTTGAGATGTGTTTCTTGCATGCAACAGAAAGATGGCTTCTGTTTTTGTATCCATCTTTAGTATGTGTCTTTTTATAGGTGAATTGAGTCCATTGATATTAAGGAGTATTAGTGACCACTGATTGATATTTCCTGCTATTTTTAGTGGTAGCTTGTATGTAATTCCTTTCTCTGGCGTTTTCTTCTGTGGGATTATTGATTGATAGTGGTTTCATGGATGTATCTAGGATCCTTAGTTTGGAGTTTTTCCTCTAATGCTTTCTGGAGGGCCGGATTGATAGAAACATGTTGTTTCAGATTGACTTTGTCATGAAATATCTTGTTTACTCCATCTATGGTGATTTATCATTTTGTTGGGTATAGTATTCTAGTTTGGCAGCCATGCTCTTTTTGCGTCTGTATAACTTTTGACCCAGCCCTTCTTGCTTTTATTGTTTCCATTGAATAATCAGGTGTTATTCTGATTGGTCTGCCTTAATAAGTAAGTTGGCCCTTCTCTTTTGCAGCTCTTAAGATTTTTTCTTTGTTCTGTATGTTTTGTGGCGTGATAATGTGGCAGGCAGACTTTTTTGGGGGTCAAATCTATTTGGTGTTCTGTAAGCTTCTTGTATCTTTATAGGCATTTCTTTCATTAAGTTAGGAAAGTTTTCTTCTATGATTATATTGAATATATTATCTGTGCCTTTGAGCTGGTATTCTTCTCCTTCTTCTATTCCTATCATTCTCAAGGTAGGTCTTTTCATGGTGTCCCAGATTTTCTGAACATTTTGTGTTATGACTTTTTTAGTTTTAGCCTTTTCTTTGACTGATGTTTCTAATTCCGCTACTGAGTCTTCCACTCCAGAGATTCTCTCTTCCATCTCTTGGATTCTGTTGGTTATACTTGTGTCTGTATTTCCAGCTCTTTTCTTCAGATTTTCTATTTCCATCTTTACCTCATTTTGTTGCTTCTATTTCATGTTTTAGTTCCTTTAATGACTCTTTCATTTTTTAATTTACCTTTTCTAGGTTTCTTTCCAGGGTTTATTCATCTCTTTCAATATTTTGTATGTATTTTCTTCTATTTCCTTAAGGGAATTTATATCTTCTTTGAAGGTTTCAATAATCTTCATGAAGATGTTTTTGGTGTTGTTTCCTTCTGTTTCCTCTTCATTTCTCTGTTCAGGTCTTGTAGTTGTAGAACCATCAGTTTCTTCTGATGTTGTCTTGTTGTTCTTTATATTATTATATGGTTTTTTTTGCACTGGTGTCTGCCCATGACTTTGGTGGTACACGAGTAGGCCATTCCTTCTCAGTTGTGGCAAGATTGCTTGTGTATCTCTTGTCTCCTCTGAGCAAGGGTTTGCTCTATCTCTGACTCAGCTCTGGACAGAGATCAGTATTTGAAAGCCTCATTCCTTCTCTGATGATGCAGTTCACCCTGTATGTGGGGCCTGGCTGTGCAAGGTCCCCTCTTTATGTGTGGCTGGAGGAGCCCCTCACAGCAAAACCCTAGTCCTGTCTGCTAAGGAGAGTCTTGGATCAGACTACAGATTGACCCTGGTCTTGGAGAACAACTCTCCAGAACCTGCTCACCTCTTAAAAAGTAGAAAATCTTCGTACTTTTTAAAAAAGATTTATTTATTTATAATGTTTACAATATACAGTAGAGGGTATTACAGTTGTTTCTGAGCCACCATGTGTTTGCTGGGAATTGAACTCAGGACTTTTGGAAGAACAGTCAGTTCTCTTAACCTCTGAGCCATCTTTCCAGCCCAAATCTTTATACTCTTAAAAGAGGAAAAAGTTAAATACCAAGTAAAAAATAAATCTATATTTCAATTACACATAAGCTAAAATATTATAAACTATATATCAATAAGTTGAATTTCTTTTCATTGAATTATATCTTCAGTTAAATGTATAATTGCCTAGGCAAAATAAATTATCAAAATTAACTGATGAAAAGTAGAGTGCTTGAATGAATCAATAATTATTAAATAAATTATAATGATAGTAAAAATATTCACTAAAGTAAGACAATAACTCCTGGTGATTTTCACATGTAATGTTTAGAAAATATAAAAGGAATAAGAACTTTCTACATTTAGTAAAATTCTTGGAGAAAAGCTAGAGAAATAGCACTAAGCCATCACATGATAGAGTTGTGGAATAATGAAAACATTAAGACTCCACATATAGAAATGTCAATTTTATATATATTAACTGGAAATAAAATTGACAATGATGACATATTTAGGATGAAGCAAATATTCCTAATAAATTTTATTTAGTCTTGCTGTACAATTCTTAAGTATAAAACTTGAGAAATTGTAGAGAGCTGCGTTGTACCACGCCCTAAAGATGGCTCTGGTTTCCGCCTTCCACCTTCCCGATGGTGAGTGCTCTTGGGAGTAAACAACTCCTTATTGGCTGTAGGTGAGGATGGTGGCTTGCTTCCGTGTCCTAGGACCTATGGCCGATGTCCACGTGGCTTACCAGGATTGGAGGCCCAGAGGGTATTTAGCCATAAGCAGGCATCCCCCCGGGGTCGTTCATCTATGTGTGAGTGAGTGAGTGAGTGAGTGAGTGAGAGAGTGAGTGAGTGAGTGAGTGAATGATAATAAGATTTCCAAAAGTCACGAATAAACTGCATAGAGAAGGATCTGGTGTTGTGTCTTCCTTGCTAGCGAGGTTGCACGTGACAAGAAATTCTGATGCATTCATATAAGAATATCTCTCTAGTCTTTTTTCTTTAGAGAACTAATAATGGTATATAAAATAAAAACTTAAAAGTATATTAGCAAGGGAACAAGCAAACATTAGAATATCTGAAAAGTGGCATAGTCTTCTAGAATTCAAACACAAGAGTTATAGCTGTTTAATCTGCATGAGTTTAAATTTAAAAATGCAAAAAATCACATTAGTAAATACAAATAGAATATTACTACTTCTATTCAATTAATACATAATTTGGTATTTAAAAGATTTTTGTTCTATTTTTAAATATATATGTGCGTGCGTGTGTGTGTGTGTGTGTGTGTCTGTGTGTGTGTGTGTGTGTGTCTGCATGTGCACAGGAGTGCCAATATTGATATTGCAGGCAAAAAAAGATGATATCAGATCGCCTGGATCTGGAATTATAGGTGGTTGTGATCCACCTGATAATGCATACTGAGAACCTAACCCAGGTCCTCTGCAAGAGCAGTACCCACTGATGAAACTGAACAATTATTCTTGCCCCTTATCCAGAATTTTAAAACACGGAAATGAATGTACAAAATATGAATTCTTGGATATTATGGTATATAGGAATGCATGTATATTTACAAAAATGTTAGAAATGAAGTACTTTAGGAATCAGTGGCAGTAAAAAGAACCATTGAGGTATCTGTAGTATTTTATTTGCTTTTAAAATTATCTGAACATAACATTAAAATTTGATATGTCCTAGTGGTAAGTACAAAGATGTATATAATCTATTTCTCTCATACAGCTCAGAATTTGTGAGCTAAGGGGAAACAGTAGCTAATAAAAATCTGTGGATAAATGTTTTTCTATCCTGTCCAGCTGGCTCCACAGCCATATAGTCTCAAATAATCACACAAAGCTTTATATTAGTTATTAACTGTTTGGCCTAAGGCTCAGGCTTATTACTTGCTAACTCTTACTCCTAAGCTAACCTATGATTTTTTTTTGGTTTTATAATTCTCATTTTCAGATTTTATTTTGTTGTCTTTGGGGGGGGAGGTTTCAAGGAAAGAGGTCAAACACAAAGGGATGGAGAGATGGAAGGCATTGGGGGAAAAAGACATGGAATTCACAAAGAATCATTAAAAAGTTAAGAAAAATACACCATTCATCAACTACAATAGGTCAAGCTATGAAAACAAAATCAAGCACATGGGTGACCAGCAAAGTGCTTGTACACATTGAAATCAGGACAATATCAACTAGCCAGGATAACATTTGTGAAGCATTCCATACTTTTTAAAGAGATAGGTTTTTCTTCACTTTAATTTGCAAATAGAATATATTATGCAATTTGTCCTGTTTTACCCTCAGCTTCAGTAAAAATGTTTACAATCTGAAAAAATAATATTTTACTGATGTAATTTTTTTTCTAATTGCTAAATTTACTTTATTTGAGAGTTAGTGAGACATCTCAGTGGGAAATGTTCAGGCCTGTCCCTAGTGACATATTTCTTCAGCAGGGTGGCATTTTCTAGACTTTTCCCAAATGATACCACCAACTGAGAAGGCTTGACTCCTCTGACTTCCAAGTTTACATGTGAGCTTTCTGTTACACTTCATGATGTAGAAAAACTCCATAGCCTTTAAACTTAAAGTTTTACAAGAATGAATGTAACACTTAAAGTGTTACAAGAATGAATGCTTACAAGAGAAAAGTAGTCTTTAAGGAGAACTTGTTTGCTTAAAGATTTGTTTTAATTTTAATAATGCGATATCAGTATGTGTTTAGGTATATGCATCTGCCTTCTGGTTCTTAAGGTCAGACCCTTGGATCTTCTTGTAACATGAATTACAAGGAATTGTCAAAAGCTGACTTTGGTCTTGGCTATGAACTTGACTTAAATACTCAGTCATGTCTCTCACCCTTTATATAGCTTAAAGTCTTTTTATATCATCTTGATATTAGGAAATATGGAAGATTCATACAAGAGAAAACCTCTGTTCATATAAATGCCTTTGCAAAAAAACTTAGAGATCATAGTTACCTTCAGGTTCAAGAAAAGAACATTTTTTTTTTTATCATACCCTTAAAGAAAGCAAAACACTAACCCATGATTCTTAAGATGTTTAGCTTTGTGTCTTAGTAACTTTTGGCTCAGTGCATCATTTCCATCTTCCTTCCTCTGTGTCAGGCTCACATCTGCCCTCTCTGCCTTTCCTCTCCCAAAATTCTTCTAGTCTGATTGTTCCACCCCTCTTTCCTGCCTTCTTTCTGGCCAATCAGTGTTTTATGAAAAATAATGCAAGTGACAAATATTTACAGTGTACAGTGTACAGTGTACAGGAATCAGATATAGGTCAAAATAAAATGCCAAGCATATAGCCACTCAGCATACTGAATAAATGAATGAAGAACTGAACTTTAAAATTCAGCCATGTAAGTTGAACTTCTTCCTAGTATTTTACCTTTCTTTTTTTTATTTAGAAAAAATGGTGGGGTTTGAAAAAGTGACACCGTTCACTAAGTACAGGTTTACAAGTCTCCACCCTTCTGTAGCACCTTAGTCTCTTCTTTCACTGTTAACTTTCCTCAACTTTTGGAGCAAAGGTCAAGTCCCCTGCCGAAGCAGAGTGGGGGGTGAAGGTGCCTGAAAACGGCCAGAGAAGAGTCCCAAGTCGATGTTTTGGTGGAGGACACTGTGCACCACAGCTAGATGGGGTCCTCCTTCACCTCCACTTTCTCTGGAAAAGTCCCGGATGAAGCAGCTCCGTTCTGGAAGATGAGTTTCTGGGGCCAGGGCCCATGCTCCTGGAGAAAACCCCAAACACTAAGCAGAAACAGACACACTTCGAAAGGTGCCAGTTGGCTAAATACCTCATGCATATTACCCAGGGCTGGTGGCAAGAGGCTTCCCTCAGCCATGACAGCCACCAGGGTACAGGATGCTTCCAGGTGCCAGGGGGAATGGGTTGTATCAGGGTGTCCAGAGGCTTCCCAATGGCTCAAGAGGGCAGCCAGCAGCCCCCGCAGCAGCACGGAGCAGTAACACAAGGCTGGGGAAGCAGCTGCTACAAGCTTCAAAAGCTCAAACAGAAGTGGTTGTTCCGGAAAGCGCCGACCAATGCGGAGATCCTGCTCCACAGTAGCTGGTGCATGATCCTCCGGGGGCCAGGCCAGTTCAGCACCAGCTACATCAGGACACAAGGTCTCCACTAGGGTCACTGCAACTGCTTTGGCTGCCTCTGGGCTCAGGGTAGGAGTCCCCAAGCAACCCTCACACTCACTGCCCCCAGATGCACTGCAGCACTAGAAGGCTAAGGAGGCTCTGGGTGTTATAGATTATTTCCTGAAGTTTTCCAGATTGAACAAGTTTAGGTGACTTTAAGCCACGGCCAGTGACTCCAGTGTGGAAAACTGACCAGAACCCTCCAGGACCTGGAACGGCTGCAGTATGCCTCCGGTTAATGTCCAACAAAGAGGCAGATGTAAAAGGGGTTGAGACAGCTGTCATTGTCCCCATCCATTTCTCCTCCAAACAGTTCAGAGTTGCCCCCATGTAAGGCTCCCTCAACTAGCAGCTGCAGGACAGCCTTGAGCCCAGCTGGGAAGTCTGAGAAAGGCAGGTAAGAAACTGGGAGGCTGAGGCCACACCAGAAGGACCATGCAGCCTTAGAGAAGCAAAGAAGCAGAGTACCCCAGCCCTCACTAATCCTAAAAGTAAGGAAGGGGAGAAAGATTCTGAAAGAAGGAGACATATTGCCAGGAGGGAGGCAGCAATCAGCTACTTCCTCCTCTGGCTGTAGCAGAAGAGGAGCCAAATCAGACAAGTGGCCTGAGGCCAACTCCCCAAACTGAGCACCTAAGGCTGAAGGACCCTCACCACCCTGCTGTTCCCACCCCACTAATAAGGCCAAAATGCACAGAAACCGGGCTGTGAAGGGAGGCTGTAAAGTCCCTGCATGCACTCTAGACAGGCAGCATCGGAAGGCCAGGGGAAGAAGGCCAGAGAGACTAGCCATTAGCCCTGTATATAGCTGGGTTGCCAAACTCAACTCTTCAGGACTTCGCGGTCTGCTCAGTAGATGCCCCAATACCTCAGGCCCACAGCTAGGTCGAGTATAGACAGTAAGTCCAGAAGCTGGTGCTGCCAGAGGAAGCACTTCCATTCCAACCGTAATGTCTCTCCACACAGCTCTCCAACATGGTTTCTTAATGCATCAAGAAAGGACACTGGATGAGGTGGTGGGGGTGGGCCCAGCACTCCTTCTCCAGGAGATCCTCCCCCATGATGAACCAGTTTTTGTAGATGTAGCAACAGCAGCTGGATTAGTCGGTCACAGGCCTCTCTTACGGTGTCTGGCACAGCCAAGCCCTGGGTAGTAATGACTGAAGCAGGCATAGCGGTATCCACTAAGAACTGCAGCAGGTGGTAGGTACCAGCTCCAGAGGCCTGACTTACCAGATGCACAGCCAGGTTTAATATGTCCAGTTCTTCTCTAGGGAACCCCTGTAGGTGTTGCTGCAACTGGTTTAGCACTGCTGGGGGCTTAAGGCAGTCCACAAGTTTTCCAGAGACTGTGCCTAGCAAAGCTGGTGACATGACTGCCAGCTGAAGTAGGAAAGGAACTGTGTCCCCATTTCGGCTTCCAGTACCCCCTGCCAAGCTATCATGAAACATGTGCAGGAGTTCCCGTAGGATGCTGTCTCCAAGGCGAGAGGCCAGGTGTCCTAGGATGCCAACAACTGAAGCAATCTTGAGCACCCATTTTACCCCAGGGATAACATGAGATCCAGGGAAGAGGTCTGCAGACTAGGTTTGAGAAGAGCTTCCAGCACAAACACCAGCTCCTTCTCCAGCCCCACTTTGGACACAGAAGTCCTTAAGGCCACAGGAGATGACATGGGAAATGATGGTGCCAGGAAACGAAGAGCCGATATGGGTCACAACCCAATCAAAGTGTGGAGAATGCTGGACCTAATTATCTAGCAAAGCATCCACACATGCATCTGGGCAGCTACCAATGAGAGCTGAGAGGCACTGCACATAGATGTCCATTAACGTGCTGGTGGCCCTACGGCCCATCCACAGCTGCAACAGTTCATTGAGAGTGCCAGTGGCGTGGGGAACACGCTGATGCTGACCTGAATATGTACTGCTCAGTTGTCCCATAAGGTCAATGGACCATGCACTAATCACAGGTGCCTAGGCCTTTGGGTTGACCCAGATAAACTCACACAGCACCTGCTGCACATCATGCACCACATCCTCTAAGCCAGGTGCTACCAGCAGGAACATGGGAGGGTGGAGGTGGACGGAGGTAAGGTGGACCAGCCACAGGACTTTCCTCTAGGGCAGCAAGGTGGGCCCGGACACTCTCATCAAAAACACCTCTCAAGTGGTCCAGTACAGCAGCCCAAGCATGTGGCAGAGAACAGAGAAGGAGAAGACCACATCGAGCATGTTCACGAGCTGAGAGCTAGTGGCCCAGAATGCGGTCCACACCAGTCAAGAAAGACTTGATTTCTTGGGACAGCTCCAGAGCACTGAGAGGCCCAGGACCGTGGGTAGGGGGCAGGCCCGGGTGTCCCTGGGGCCCCGGGAGGGTCGACCATATTTTATCTTTCTACTTCAAAGGCTTACCTTTCTGTTCTCCAATGGCCAGCAGACATAAACAATGCCAATAGTAGACACACTAATTGGCAGCAGATGGAAACAAAAATAAATTCCTGACTTTGTTGCGTTAAGAAACACGTGTTTCAACCTAGATGTCCCTCAACTGAAGAATGGATTAACAAACTGTGGTACATCTACACAATGGAATACTACTCAGTAGTAAGAAAAAATTATAGCCTAAAATTTGCAGGCAAATGGATGGATTTGGAGAATATCCTCCTGAGCGAGGTATCACAAGCTCAGAAAGATAAGCAGGGGATGTACTCACTCATTGGTGGTCTCTAAACAAACCAACAAGAAAAAAGCCAAGCATGCCCAAGTGGCAAACCACAACCACTAAACAGCTTGGGATCAGAAACACCCTGGACTGACCCTTCGGATCCCACTACACCTATAGGAACACCTAACTCACTCTTGAGGGAGGGGGGACAAAACTGGATTTGCCAGGAGTGGAGACTGAACTAAGTATTACTGGATCAGTGGGACCATGGGACAGTCTGCAACCTGCCCAGGGATGGGATGGGGAGTTATGGAGAAGAAAAAATGACCTGATATGGCGGGAGGGAGAAGGGACCTTGAATGGGGACATACAGGGATAGAAAAAAAAAAATCCAGAGGGAAAGCTGAACACAAAGTAATTTTATGTGTAGCAAATTATTTGCATTATCACCCTTGATAAGTCATGCTTATGATTTTTATTTTCTTTATAGTTATTGCTAACTTATCAGCATTTTAAATTCAATTTACTGTTTTCCTTTATA